>JACXSJ010001299.1:0-100850 GCA_014851325.1 Pentalonia nigronervosa
ATATATATATATATATATATATATCAATGTGTGCGGTATGAACGGTTTAATTTGGCGAACATATACTTATTAAGATAAGAAAGTGTGCGGTTTTGAACGACGACCTGTTTTTGAAAGTGTGCGGTTATGAACGACGCCCCGATATACTATATTGTAATCACTGATCACTTTATTGTCGAGATTATGGATGGGTTCGTATTATCGGCGGTCGTCGTTGCGGTTCGTCTCGTATATGTGCGCCAAAATGTTCCTAAACTAGATTGCTGGTATCTTGTGAGTGCGCTGTATTTATTTAATTCACTTTGCTCACTCGAATCCCCGGGTAAGGCACACTTTGCTCGGGCACTCTTGTACAACGCCCGGCTAATGTAGAAAAAAACGGAGTATTAAAAATATCGTTCTCACATTACCAAAATGTTTGGGCGTTGTGCATTACAATGTCTGGATTTTCTACTTAGCCCGTAACAATGTGACATAATACATACTCAACTGCTCAAGACATATTTAATGTTATATTATAATTTATAGGCACTAAACAAGTTAAACGTACCTACGTTTTTGATTTTTTTTTTTTATACTACTTGAAGTCATCAAAAAAATAATATTTTTTACTATTATTAATTATTATCAATGATATAGTTTAAATTCAATTTATTATTACATATAGGTACTTCAAAGAAGAATATTTTTCTGTGAATTTAAATTTAAAAAAAATCGAATTTTAAACTATAGTAACTTGTTAATATACGATCGTATATTTATATTTGTATATTGATGAGCGGAATGGAAAGGCACTGCAGAGGTATACACGGCAAATGTCCATTATTCTTCTCATCAATTAAGTTTAAATATATACTATTATAACTAGGTATTAAAGTTATAACTAATTGATAAAAATGTACGAAATTTGACTTTTATTTATTAAAATTTTTTGAAAAATACTGTTTCAAAATTTGAAATCAAAAATGTGTTGTTTTTCAGTAAATAATTTAAAAACTGGCTACTAAAAAGTAGTAAAAAATATAATTGTTTTTTAATTAAAATGCTATTTTATAATGATTTTTTATTTTTAAAAACTTCAGTGTTTTTTTGGGATAACAAATGTTTACTGTTAAAAAGATCACTCTGTATATAGTCATCTAAAATAATAATCAATCATCATCTTTTTAAACACTAACTTGATAATGTATAAATTATATACGTCTTAATGTTCGATTTTTAAATATTTAAAAACTGTTTTTCTTTTACTAGTTTATTATTGTCTATTATATAACATTGTCATTATATGACAGGTGCACATCATTGATATACCGTGATATTGAACGTTTATGAACTCGACGTTTAAAATGCCTCAAACATATATCATACCAAACGAATAAAACTAAAATACAATTCTATTGTTCTACATACTATGCTATTAATTTTTATAGACCATGGAATCTTACAAATATATTATATTATTATTCTTTTAAATTCTGCGTTGTACATATTTTGTACAGCCACCCTATTGTCGTAGTGTAACTGGGGATGACTACTGCTTGTAGTGGTAATACGTCGACGGCATAACGACATCGGTGAGTAATAATAATGTGTCTCCATATACAATTTAATATTACACTGAAAACTGCACGTACGGTTTGGTGACAAAATGGTTTCCATTCAGGTGGAAACGGTATAATAATAGGTAATAAAACCTACCTGAGGGGTCATTGAGAAAACCAATGGTACATGAAGTGGGCGTGTTTAGAATAAGTGCACTTCTAACACCTGCCTCGGATGTTTTTACGATTATATGACAAACTAGTTTTCTTCTGCAACAAGTGTGCATGGACGTGTGCGCACACGGAGCAAGTATTGTCTACTTATATTTTGCCATACATTTAATATATATATATGTATGTATGCGAAATACATAAAATAAATAATGATACATACGTAAAAATATAAAATACGATCTCTCAGGATCTTTCTACCTCTCGTTTCACACGTTTATTATAATATACACCCTAATGTCATCACCGCCATGATTTCCATATGGTGTAGGTACCTATACGGCATAACGGTGTACACTTGTGTATACCGCACTATAATATATATATATATGCAATGATTCACCGAGCATGCTCATTGTTTACCTATTTTCGTTTTGCTGTACAATGCAGTTATTCTGATTTTTTAAATATACTTAAAGTCCATATTTTCAAATTCTTGGGATCTTTTGTACTACTTAAGGAGTGTACTGTAAAATTACGAATTTCTGTTTTTCAAACGAGGACTTCCTTTTTCTATTGTACATTTTTTCAGTGGAGAATTTTCTGAAAACGTTGAAATTAAAATTCTAACGAGTAGTTTTTGAGTTATTTAATTTTGTGTACCAAGGATTATTGTAGGTAATGTACATGATAAACGGATTTGGAAGATATAGGTTTAATTTTAAAAATTTGAGTAGTTCAACTATCAACATTTATAGTTTTTAAAAATTGTTGAAAAAAAAAATAAATATTAAATTCAATATTACATCAGTTATTTAATATTTTTGTAAAACCATTTTTAAAAACTATTATCCTTAATATAAACATTTTATTAGCTGAAAAACTACGAGTTTGAATTTTGAATTAGGTGCCTACATCAGCATTTTCGAAATAATTATCCACTAAATAATTTACAGTAAAAAAGGTGATTACTCATTTGATAAACATAAGTTTGTATCACAAAAAACACTCTATAAGTAGTTCAAAAAAAATCTCAAAAATTTAAAATTATGGTATTTTAGTATATTATTTAAAAATTCAAAAAAATAGAAATTTGAATAAATTTATTATTAAATGAAAAAAATGGGGATGAGCATGTTTGGTAATTCATCTTGTATGTATACAGGAAGATTCATTTAACGTAAGACACTCATTATTTCAAAAAGTATTTATGTTTTTGAAAATATTTTTGTTACATGATATGAAGTCGTTACAAAACAACATTTTTCAAAAAATAATTATTTTTTTAAATATTTTTTAATTTTATTATTTTTTATAGTATTTGAAGTTTAGATGAGCAGTTTGGGGTGATAGTGGGTACTCTGTAAAATGTTGGTCCACTACTCCGCTCATTTAAACTTTAAATACTTATATTTCATAAACTACTCGTCCAAAATTCGATTTTTATGTATCAAAATACTCGGAAAAATATTCTGCTTTGGACTGTAAAATTAAAACTCTATGTTATTATTCAAAAAAGTAAAAAACTTTTAAAAAATAAAATATTTTTTTTTTTGAAAAAATGTTGTTTTGTAACGTCTTGATATCATGTAATAAAAATATTATCAAAAACGTAAATACTTTTTTAAATATCGAGTGGCTTTCATTAAATGAATCACACTATACCTATATTATATTATATTAAAATAATTATTTTTTGCATAGTGAATTAACTCTCATCCGACATCCATATAGGTACTATAATTTGTTTGATTCTGAGTGAATCAATAAACGTATTGGTTTAACAACAATGATTATTTTATTTGTCCTATTATAAGTGCTCCAAATATTCCATGTGACTTGGTTTTTCATTGGAAATTGTATTGAAGTTATACTATAATAAGTGCTTATAAAGATAAACTACTAAAACGTAGTGAAAAATACAAAAATGTATGGCTTACCAGTGTTTTTGCAAAATAAATCTTCAGTTATATTATTGATATTCAAAAAACAATAATAATTTATTTTTTATTATAGAAACCTAACATTTTCAAACCATTTAATTTTGGCTTTTCACTTTTTATAGCTTAAAAATGTAATTCTTGTCTCTTGTGTTGTTACTATATTAATTTATACGATAATTATTTTAAACGTTATAGAAACAAATGGGCTCTATCTGACTAGCGTGTATATTTTATCTATTATTATAATAATTTAATATGTTTATATAGGATTCGGTGTCGCTACGAGTTAGTCCGATTTAGATGTATCGTTGCTGGTATTAGAAAACACAGGTATTTCGTAATTGGAATATTGTCGTCGTCGTCGTCGTCGTCGTCGTCATCGGATTAACATATATTATACATACATAGTTTTATTAATCGGCACCGCCTTCATGAATAAACATCGGGGACCTGGTAGATTTTGGAAAGTTTCGTCTTCAAAGTGACAAAATAAAAATAAAACCCGATTCTGGTGACGATAACGATACACATTGTATAAATTATATACTATACAACTATAATATGGACAGAAGTAATTATCGCTGGGTTACGATTTATTGTCGTTTCGAAAACAGAATGTAGATAGGTACGATTTACATGTACTTATAATATTACGTTTCAAGTGTGGCGCTATTTGGCGTGGTGTGTTGTTTGGATGTCTGTCGATATATTTTAATAATATGCACATATATTATAATATTGTGTGTCTATTAATAGTCGAGTGTTGACATTTTTAATTAATGCCACCGAATTGTGTATACGTCTTATTTTATAAAGTAAATGTTGTCGTCAGTCGATAGCGCGGTACATCACTATAATATATTTTACTTATATATATATATATATTATGCGTATATCAATTAAATCGAATAAGATGTTAAATTACATGATAACATAATATCGCCACGATTTTTCTATATATATAATTTTTACACGTGACCTATTAAAAAAATTGTATGTAATAGTATTTATTTACTCGTATGTATATACTATATCTATTAAAAAACTCTTGTCCTACGTTGTAATATTGAAATAATTTCATGTACGCACCACTGTCCTTTTAATCATCATAATTGTAGCAGCATATTAAATTATATATACAAGTGTAGACATTTCATTTGGTGTAGGTATTTTTTTTTATTCAATGAACAACAATAGGGCATCGAGAGATTAGCATCGAAATATAAGATTTGATTATTCAAACGTCTTCCGCCGGAATATACTAGTATTTTTTTTATGTGGGTACTTACATTATTTGTTTTTATTATTATTTTTTGATTCGAGAGAACAAAAAACGTCAACTGCTATAGTTGTATTTAAAAGACGACACTATTATATAATTTTTTTTACTGTAGTCGCTTTTGACTTATAAATTATATTTATTAATTGTTTAAATTTTCAAAAAAACATAAACTTGACTTAAAATAATGAATGTTCCACTTTGCAATTGTGAGTATGATGTATAGATTGTATTATAATTTTTTTATAGGCTAAAATATCGAAATAGTTTGCAACAGTTCGCATTCTACAGTGTCATACGCATATAATATTTTATTTATACATCATAATCACAATAATGTGACACATGTTATATTAGAAGGATCGACAGAGGATGGTGCGGTTAGTGTTGCAGTGGTTACCAAAATATGATACCAGCTGGATAAATACAGTGGTAGAGTGGCTCCGTTTGGATTTTTATAGCCACCACCAAGACGGGCCGATAATATAACTGTGTAACGTATATATTAGATAATATTATCTTATATCTTGACGTCGACCAGTTTCGTGAAAATTACCGCAATAGCTATATACACTAAAAGCTCATCTCGTTCGCGGTATAATATGGTATGAATTGTAAATAATTGACCGAGCAAAGCATTAAAATATAATCTCGAGCTCGTTCGCATCCCCCGACATCCGCGAGACGCGATTTATCGTCGTGCATTATACTTTGTTATATTATTCCACTCGTGGAGAGTTTCCACCGCCAATGACTCAAACATACGCGGTCGTCTGGCAATAGATCTATACAAAGAGATATCGATATGGGTATAATGGGGGACGTCCTGCTTGCATTGCCCGCGTGTACTTTTCGAACTGTCGGATGTCCGAGGATAATAAAATAAATTCGGATCGTAGTGGATTATAAAGTGGACGAAAAACGCAAGTATCATTATTTTTCCTATATATCGGACGGGTGGTAGTTGAATCGGAGATATGTTTTCTGCGTTTATCGAGAACTATCGGGAGTGATCGAAGTCCAGGATTGCCGGTGGTCACCGATATAGAGTTCAAGGTATAATACTATCGTACAAAAGGGTTGTGACCATCACGCGACATATTATAAGTATTCATTTCCAAATTTAAAACACGACCAGGTTTTGCGAATCGTATTACCTATCACAGTGTTTCAGATGAATGACGATTTATCGAATTATCGATGTACCTATGAGTAAGTATAATTATTAATATTTTATATTCGTAGAAATGTGTTTGTTAACGCTGTTATCAAATGTATTGAGGTTGCATGTGCATGTTTTTACTGAATGATCAGAAAAGTTGCTCGACTATAGCCATACATATTTGAACCACACCCCATTCCACTCAAATATGAAGTTCGATTTGGAATATTTTAGTAGTCGTTGTGGACCTACCTAAAACGTATAAAATGCATATTTTTACAGAATAATTATTGGTAAGGTAAAAGTTATAGATCGCATATCACTGGCTTTTTTTTTAATACCTACCTGTCATTTTTACTAAATATTTGGTATGTTTAATTTAGCACACAAACTCTATATTGTCTATATAATAACTAAATTTTGATGTTAAGTTATCTGTTACTGTCAATATTTAGAAAACTGATAACTATTGTTTATATAATATGAAATATTTTACTATGCAAAAGATACAATATTATCATATTATCGACTGATATAACCTAAACAAAATCCGTCCAAATCTAACCACGTTACGAAATACTACTAAATACATAAATATTATTATAAACTAACTATTCAAATATTACGTTTAATATTTACTTTTTAAAGTTGAATAACCACAACGCTTTAATTAGGTATTAAACGTTGCAGCATTCGTGTCGAAACATCGAAGTGTTTTGGAATTAATCTAGTTAAATCGATGCACATTTTAAATACACAATAATACACGGTTTATATTTCATGCATACTTTTTATATTATAAATAATTTATTCTTTTGATATCAATATTATTCATTTTGTTAAATGTAACTGGTATAATATAATTATATTGCTTGAATCGTATGTTCTATAGCTAAAGTTCTTAAATATCAACAAATATTTAATCGATATATAATAATATTATTTGATGATACATTATATCGATATATGATGCGTTTTTTGATTATAATTTTTTTTACTACTGTTCATTGTTTTTATCGATAAATTAAATGTGTATTAAAATTATTTAAAACATTAGGTTTTCATTATTTTATATTGAAAAAATAGTAGAAAAGTAGGTACTGATATTATTTAAACTCTATTTGTATTAATGTTGGAAAGTCTTTTAATAACACAATAAAATATAAATTTAAGGAAATACGTTTTATAAAACTATGTTTATTTTTATTTCACCTTGATTTTTTTTTTTATATTTAATTGAGTGAAACAGATACTAATTACGGTAAGTACCTCCTAATATACCTTTTAATTATATATGCTGTGCATAATATAATATCTATATACTTATACCTATAGTATTGTTGTGGTAGTATGTAATTCATAACAAATTAATTATAATAAGCATTCAATTCATGTTTACGTATACATAATTAATTATAAGAAGGTATTTAAGTAAACTAATTTAAACTAAAAAAAAAAATTAAATAATAATAATAATAATATTTTTAATTTTGATTTAATTTGAATTGTACCGTTTAGTTTTCGTATTTTAATTTTTAATGGGGCGTCATATACTGATATAAATTTTTGTTTTTAAAATGAGAACTCACCCTTTTCACTATAAATTATTCAGCAGATAATTTTTTGAGAATTTTAATGTAATTATATCTAAATTAAAATTCAAACGAGTGTTTTCCGAGTTATTTAACTTTATGTATTTAGAATAATATAGGTTCATGATAATAGATTTGGAATATATAGAGCATTGATAATTTGAAAATTGTACAATATTAATATTAATCTATCAAAATTGTATGATTTTTGAAAAATTGACCAAGTGTAATAAATACTGGATTTAAATTACACACACCTATTTTATATTTTTATCAAACCATTTTTAAGGATTATTATTTTAAGTATATATACATTTTAATAACTCAGAAAATATTCGTTCAAATGTTGATTTAAATATATCAACATTTTCAAAAAAAAAAAAAATATTTACTGAATAAATTAAAAAAAAAAAATGGTTCTTATATTTTCAAAAATTAAGATGGCATTATCCTGTATTGGTGGAAATCGAGGGGGTCTTACCCTCCTTAGAATCCTATAAGACTTCTACACTCCAAAAAAAAAATAGACAGCTTTTTATTTGTGTGGGATCAAAGCCCCGGGGCTCACACTGATGTTAAAAATGTTAGCTAGCCCCTCCACCCCCCGAAATTGTAATAGATTTCTGGATAGCATGTTGCTGGACACTCCTCTTAAATTGTGTAAAAAATATAATTATTCTAATATATACTTGTATATTTAATATTATCAAATAATTACACTAACAAATTCGCTTAACCACGCAATACTCAACCTATGTTTTAAATATGGTTTTTCCTTTACCACAAATATTACATTTTGCAAGCTATTGTGTATATACAATATATACAATATATACCCACTAAATAAGTCATGCACAGGACATTTTATAAAATATCACTGATAATAATAATCAAACACAATGACAGCAAAATCAAAAATGTGTTTTAAAAAACTTTTCGTTGAATAGGTTCCACGCGGTGACAATTGTATATAATGGGCGGTTTGACGGTTTTACGGCCAAGCCCTCGTGAATACCCCCCCCCCCCCCCCGGCAACTATTACCGGCGTTTGTGCTAATATAATATATTATAAACTATAAATATACGAAACACGAATGCGCGTCTCTCCGCGGCGAAGACGAATAATAACATTGGATTATTATATTGTTGCCTCGTCGCCGTCGCTCGTCACTCGTTGTTCCCATATCGAACGTCAATATACGTACGGGCGCGCATTAAACGTCGTATCGTGTTACGGCCGCGGCGGACTTATGCTGCGAGTTTTTTCTCCTCTTTTTTTTTTTTTTTTTTATAGGTTCGACCACGCCCGCTCATTGTATAATATAATATAATATACCCGGCCCGGCGACACGCGCTTCCCACGGGCGTCATTAGGCCAAATCGAGAATCGATATAAATTCGCTCACCACCGCCGCCGCCGCCGCCGCCGCACGTCGATTTTTTTTTTCATTCTTATATTTATTGCCTCGCCTATTTATTATTTTACTTTTCTTTTTTTTTTTTTTTACTCCGCTCTCCGATTGTTATTCCGTGCCGCGTATAAGATTATACCCAAGTATATGTAGGTATTCAATCGTCTCGAGTCGACAAAGCCACATCCGACTTTGACGACTTGGGCGTGACCGTGGCGCACTATCGTAGCGGCGGCGAAACGCCAAACGTTTTGTCACCTGACATTGCCGCTCGCTGTTCCTGCGGAATTATATTAATATACATCCCATTTACAAATCGACCGTTTTCCGAATAGATGCACATAATATACTTATATCACGAATTAAGATATGGGTTCAGGATGCGCAACGAGAGCCCTTTATCTATATTTCGACGGTCCGATGGTTTCTCAAAATAGCTCATAGCACGAAAATGTTTCCGTGATGAAATCCTCAATTAATTTCGTATGGTAAACATGTTTGTAGCGGGTAGCCTGTTTTATAATAAATAGTGTATTATTATTATTTATTTATTTGGTATTTGCGTGTTGTACCGGATTAAACGAACAAATTCCTTATACAATTTTCTTTGATTTAATAATAATTATTAAATATGAAATACTTTTCATACGGGTTTTATGTAAGTACATAAAATATATTAAGTAATAGTATTTATCATATTGTTATGATATCATTATTTTATAAAACAATCAAGAGATCTGTTCATAAGTAAAATTATAATTTTTGGTTAATGATAGCACTGTATTAGTTCATTAAACGCCACTGTGGCAAAAAAAGCGCTAAAAGTCATTCTGGGTTTTGGAAACTTTCGTCTTCACTTGATAAGCTCTCGTTGTGTGATCTGTAAATCATAATTCGTGACCTATATATATATATATATATATATATACCATGAACGTAACACGGTACATGCAGTTTTCGGCTCGTGTTTATACGATGGATGATATATATTATAATGCATTACTGTATTATATCTGCAGCTTGGGACATGCCATATTCCTGAAAACTTGTATAAATGGCGAATTCTAATTACAATACGCTAGCTCCATTAATTAAATTATGCTTGATAATAATATAAAATTTCGAATCACTATCATTATTTCAATCATTCTTCTAGTTCGGATTGGTAATTTCATATCGTGTTCCAATTATTGCACATTTACTAAAAAGCGTCTATAGCCTTTGGGGATTTAAAGTTTTAGATAATAATTAAAATACGAAGTCCTACGCATAGTCTCTGTCTTTCAAACTTAAATTAAAGAACTTCAAAGTGTGCCCACGGAGTAGGTACTTTATACAGATAAAACTTCAAGTCTAAGTTTTCTGTGTTGAATATTTCTGCAGTATTAAAATTAATTAACTTCCATAGAATATATTATTATATTATTATATTGAACGCGCCGTAAATAAGTGTTTTGCATTCACATTGGTGTCAAACTTCTAATTAGTCAAAAAATACTAATATACAGAGTACATCCATGGGGTATATTTTTATATATATGAATATGATTGTACAATATATATACACACATATTTAATATCTATAGGTAGACAGATATATTATATCTGTTTATTAGGCATCATATCCTTTTTAAACGAATCACATATATATATATATATATAATATAAATGCTTAGGCATATTTAAACGTGATAAATTTTAACTAGGCATTTGCGTTGATTTATCTAGCTCTTTATAATATTATATACATCACACAGTATATTATGTGTAGACGAATTACAATACATTATTCCTATAAATATATTGATAGTTGGATGTTGTATTACAATACATTTTGTAAAATTTTCAACATCTTTACAGAGCACATTTCGTAACGTTAAATTCACTTTTAATAATTAATATTTGTATCACCATGAAAAAACGTTTAGCAAGATGGTTCTACGACTGGGTATCTTGAAAATTATTCAACATATTTTCGTTTGTTTTTTCCCGAAACTCGTATCAAATCAACTATACTTATGCATCCTACTTTTTTTATTTATTGGTATTTAAAATTCAAATAACAAACTATACATAGTTTAAGTTTTAAGTTCTTATTTAGAATAAATTAATATAATATAATGTATGCAAGTACATCTATCTATCGGCTTCGACCTAATTTTATATTAAATTTATTATTTTAATTTTTGATTAAAGTATAGTAAAAAAATTATAATTAAAAATAAATCATAAACCAATCAATGGTCACGATGCATTCCGTCAATTTGTATTTTAAATCCTTATTTACAATAAAGCAATATTAGTTATATATTATACTTATATCTCTTAAACTTGAGTAAAACCTACTTATTTAGATAAACGTAGTTACTTAGTAAAGAGTTTAAAATTATAACTGAAGTTTTATGGTACCTATATGAAAATCAAAAGTTATATTTTGTAGTATCGATTCGACACACAATTGTGAGAAACTTTTGAAAAATATTAAAGAGTAGCCTAATCGTTTTTCACAAAAAATAAAACCAAATGTATAATATAGTAAGAACTTTTGATTGTCTACTAAAAATTACGTATAGTAAATTACACTATATATGATAATTTTGAAGTAATCGTTTTTTAATTACATGTTAAAAACGATTTAAACTATGCATTTTCAAGGAAGAATTTCGTTTAAAATTAAATTATAGGTGCCTTTTCGAGTGTGGATTATCGATATTATTATTAAAATAACAGTAATATTATAGACAATTTAGTCGATATAGTATGCGAATTATTGTAGGACTACATTTTAATATTATAATTATACTGTATAAACATTATATTATTTATAAACATTATTTCAAACAATTTAGAAATATTGGACTGTTGACTGTAGAATAATTTCTTTAAATTGAATAAATACTATCTATAATAATAAATGCAGAAACTAATATTACACTTAAATAAATAAACTTAGTATGTTTTAATATATTATTTTATTGTCATATTTAACTTTATAGATACAATTACATACTCCCGTATATAAATATATTATCCTTGAAATTATTTTATGATACTCGTAAATAACTTTTAAAACTTTTATTTGACAATGCTCCAACAAGTATACGTATATAATATTCTATTTTAGCATTTCACATGCAACAGTCGCATAAATAAAACGAAATAACATATTTTTCAAAATTTAATTCTAGAGGATGAACTAACAAAAACAATTGATATTTATTAAATTATACAATATTTACCCTTGTTTATTTAATTTTTACGTATCCTGTGTGTATACTACACATACTGTCATATTGTTATCATATTGGAATTAATTTCTGTAAATAAAAGATTATATTGTTATTATTATTCAGTTTAATTATTTTGCGCGTGCACGAGACCAAAATTATTTTTTAGCAAAAAGTAATTTAAACATTATAAATAAATATATTGGTATTTGAGCTATTAAACAATAAACATTTTATAGATACTTATTGAAAAAATAATTTATTGATTTTCATCATTTAAAAATTAATTAATAAGTATATATATATATTAATGTATATACTTCTATATACATCAATACATATTGATAAATACATCTCCACAAACGCTTCACGTATAATTTCTAATCATCAAACCAGAACCCCATTAAAAATAATTTCAATGTACCCGTTGGTTAACTCATTTGATTGATTTGACCTCATAAGTGTGCAACTAATATTTGTTATTTACATACTAGGAACCTGTAATAAATAATGTTAACATAACATAAATTTTAAATCATATTTATGTGTATTATAATAAACAATTTTTTTTCTATAATATTTATTTTTATGTTTGATGAAACTAAAGATTTGTAAAAGTGAAAAGATACGTTTTAAAATGATGATAGAATAATCGATAATTAAACAAACACCAGTACTACGATTAAGTGTGTAAATTAATTATTATTTTTACACCGTGAGTTTTAACTTGTCTGATTAAAAATATTGAATTTTATTAAAGTCCATAATATATAAAGTATTAAATATTAATATAAGCACTTGCATATACAATCTTATTCATACATTTAAATTTAAATTGATGGGCCAAAATGATAATTATATAGTATTTGTTTTATACAATTAGGATAATACTGTTTTTATCGTTTAAATAATTATAGTCATGCATAATTGTATTAACACTTTACCATAACAATTGGTATTGTAATTGAGCACTCCTAAATAAAATATTCAAGTTAAGCATTTTTTAAAAATCCCTGATATACATTTAGTTAAATGATAATACTATAATACGTAAAGCCGTACATGTTTTCCCACTTAATATCCGGGGACATTAATCTGAATATAACTCGGGTCGCCATATTTGACACGTAGGTACATAATATAATTGGGTTATGCGTGAATGATTGCATGAAGTAAATCAACGATATGAAATGTAATTATATCTACCGATTAAAAATTAGTAATTATAAATATTTTATGAATCTTAATCATTACGCCCAATATGCTTTCGGAGTAGGCTTGATGCTAATTATATTGGTGATTCAGTATTTGTGAATTTATCGTTTTAAGTTTCTATACAACGTACCACGGTTCTATCGGAATACACTATATTGGAGGTCTGTAAGTATTGTTTATTAACCTATATGACTCTGAGCAATACGCTACGTGTATGATATGATACCCTCGTGTTCGATTTTTACAGCAAGTTGAAAAATCAACAAGTTGGTGTTTTTGGCTGCTGACACCGGGCTTTAGAGCTACATCATTACAATTTAAGGTATTATAATATAATGCCTATAGTAAGTAGGTACTGAGTAATAACTATAGTAATTAGTAATTTTAAAGTTGAGAACGCGTTTTTAATAAAAAAAATTAGGCTTAGTTATTAGATTATAACCCGATATCTTGGCACACTGAAACGTGTAGTCACTAGTCACGTATGGTATATTATTATAAACTAGATATGTAATATAATGTCTTTTGGTATGGTATATAGTCAAAAAATAAATATAAAAAAATATTATTTTAAAAATGTGTAGATTTTAATTTTAATTCGTTATTGTCTGTACCTACATCACCGCTTATGTTTCTACAAGACCTTATTTTTCCGTACGGCCAGTACTTTCGACAGCGTATATAAATACTATATTCTATAGAGAATATTTATAAAAATGAATGTTTTTGAAAAACTAACTTTATACGGGCGCTGTTGACGTGGAAATTACTAAAACAATATTAGCACCAAATTTCGAACGCATATTCCTTCGGGAGTGTTCTTTGCTTCGTCTTTCGAACAATATGGGTTGCTATAGTGGCTTACACATAGATTTTGTTTTGGCTCACAAAAATCAAATATATTGTTATTTATACATAGGGTTGCCATTAGTTGTGGAAAAAAAAATTCATAAAGTCTAGCCCGGCGATGTGTCACTATGAGATTTTTTTTTTTAATAAAAGATTATCTTAATAATTAATTAACTGTTTGTCATTAAAATGTACAACAACAAAAGGCAATACCCGTGCACGTGTGTATAGCTTAAAAGCTGAAACACAATTCGATTAATTCTAACGAAAGTTTCAGAGATTGTTCTTAGAGATATAGAAATGTTCATAGAAAATAGCTTCTACCTACCTATCTACCGCGTTAGAAAACAATCCAAAAGCATCAACATATAATATACCTAAATATCCTCGGGAGGACTGTCCATCTCGGCCGAATTCGTTCACAAAGCCAAGTACACCGATTGCGATTTTGGCCCGTGACCGAGGTGTACTTTATGAAATCGAGATACACGTGCAGTATAATTGCGCGCCGCATTTTAATGTTTGTTCTCGGCTGAATTCGGGTTGTAGATACAGCTAGCGGTGTAGTGTAGTATAATATCCGAAGACCACGTTTATCTGTACAGAACAAAAACAACCGCGTATACCGTGTCGGTATATAGTATTGTTTCTACACACGGCCGCCGCCGCCGCCGCTTTCATTCATCCCGCGCGGCGGCGGCGTCAGCGTCTCCGCGAGACACGCACACACACACGCACACGCACACACACACACACGCACACACACACACACACACACGCGCGCGCGCGCGCGTTCTTCGTCTCGACCGCCGCCATATAATATATTTCATCGGCAAACCGGGCGCCAGTCGGCGGCCGCGATGTACACGTACGTCGGGCGCCCGCGGTGGTATCGGCGGTATGCGGCGGGTGCAAGTGTGTGCGTGCGATAATATTATTATAATATACGCGCGGTAAATGTAGGCGCGACCAGCGTCGCTTTACTCGTTGAGGAAAACGGGAAAGAAAAAAAAAAAAAAACCGGTCTCGGGGTAAGAAGTTGCGCGCGTATACACGATAATATTGTATGGTTTTTTAATGTATTGAACCGTATACATTGTAATATATTATGCACGCAAGTATTATAATGTACGTGTGCGGTGCACACACATTCGCCGTCGGCCGGAGAGGAAGAACGAGAACGAGGCGCCTCCGGGGCAACACACGCGGCGGATATATTAATTTTTATGAATGAACTCCCATCGGCTGACGTCGTCGGCCTCTCCGCCGCCGCGTGTGCGCGTTTATGTAACGATATTATCGTTATTGTACACGTCGCGCCGTCTCCGTCTCGGGCCGGACCTCGAAAGACCGACGGTCTCCTCTGTCTTCTCGTTATTCGTTTTTTAATATTTATTTGTTATTAATCTCCGCACGCCTCTCCCTCCCCTCCCCCACCCCCTTCCGCCCCGTTTCGTGGAGTCGTCCGCGAGGATCGAACACCGAACCCCGTCATCGCGGTCTCCTGCTGCAAACTCTTTGTGATTGCTGGGCGAACACAATGCGATTAATTTATTAACATCCGTAAGTCATCGCAATCGAACGCACGGTCCGCGGGCGACCCCGAAAACGAATGACGCGCGTTTTTTTTCTGCACACGGGAACGTAGAAATTATGGGGACGAGATACAGTATCCTCCAGTGGGAAAAAAAATATTTAATATAGAGTATATTATGATGTACACGGTATACCTACCTGTATAGATTTAATACATATTATGTATAATGTATACTACGTGCAAATCGTATCACAAGACCGGTGCCATTAATATTTATATACGGTAGGTAGGTTAAAATAGTGTAGGTAATAACTAATAATAATAATAATAATAATGAACTGTGTACACCTTTACAATATATATATATATAAGTTATAATATAATATTATGCCAGCACTAGTGTTTGTTTCGTCGGATTTTTTTCCCGAAAATTATAACGTTGTTACCAGTATAAATTGCACATCGTTTGCTTTGCTCGCACTAAACACCAAACACATATATTATTATTATTATTATATTATACCGGTTATTATCACGCGCGCGCGCACGAAAATTATACGACTTCCGCTGCCAACAACGCAATACGCAGTCAATGTACGAGTCCCATAGACCCCCCAAAGTTTTTCCGGAGTTTTTATGTTTTTAAATTTATTTTCAACAGCCGTCGAAAATGCACTATTCTGACGTTGATGGCGCTCGGCGTTTGGATGGCCGTAAATTGTAATTATACTCCATTCACGTCGCAGATGAAACATAATATGGTATATGTATACAGTATTTAATGTTTTGATGCTAACCTTTATTGTAGTAAACGGTGCGATTTCTACTTAACACGTGCATGCACTGTTTGCAAGCGATGTGTAGTATGATTAACTTTGAAATTAAAGTATTGGAATTATAATGATGCGGATTATATGCTGCAGGAAATATCGAAAACGCGTTCTGTTAGACGTTTAACAAAATAATAATATATGATTCCGTCCGTCTTGGGTTAACAGAATTTGGTTCGGAATTCGTTGTGTTGGTTGCGCTACAGCTATACATAATAATAATAATAATAAAAATAAGGCTGCAACATTCATCGTTACTTTTATGAAAATGTATGGCATTTCATTAAAAACACTATTTTTAAATTTTGTTTAGTTAGGAAAAAACATCTCTAGGTTCTGTATAAAAGGAAAAATCTCAAGCAAATCTCTTAAATTGGCTGGTGACCACAAAAATGTGATTTATATTTTTTGAAACACAAGTCACGCATATATTATAATACTTATTTCAACGGTTTATTGGTTTATTGTAGGCTATTTTAATAATTTAGAATAATTTTATTTATGATATTATTTTTTTTTTTTATTGCGTATAGTGTCTCTCTTGTATGTGGTTAGTTGCTAGACGCTAGTACAACTGAAACAATGATTTTTGCATCACCGCTCCAGAAAAAATAAGTACAGCGTCACTACAAATTACGCGAAAAGTGAAAGAAACGCGAACAACTTGAACCATACAACAACAAGTTGACCATTTAGTGTACATATCGCATCGCTTATATGGTTGAAATTAGTAAATATAATAAGCTATGAAATGATTATTGATTTGTGCAAGTAATATATTTGAAGATGTAATAAATGGGGTGTTGGGGAGAAGTCTCCCTTGGAATATTAGGTATATTAATTAGCTATGGATGCACATTTTTTTTGTGTCATCTGCAAAGTACCTTTAATGTTTATTTTCCAAATCAAGCACTGCCGGTCGCGTATAGAGTATAAGCCAAAGGCTATATACAGTGAAAGTGTATACTGCATACCAAATGATCGATAACTGACGATTTATGTAGTAATGATGATTAATATTACGATATTATCGCATACTCGTTGCATCCGAGTGGCAGATCGTCCACGCTGCAGCGCTTACGCATATTATCATTACAATATTTGCTGCGGCAGGCCCGTCGTCGGATGACGTATACGATTTGGACGTGTTATAAAGCGAGAAAATTAATACCCCGGTTACGACAAGCGTATATTACGTATAGGTACTGCCGTTATAATAATAATGTATACCTATATATAATATCGCATATATTCGGTTTTGACGGGCGGAAAACACGATCGCGATTTAATCTATACCGTCGACGGGAACGGCGCACACCGCACACACACACACATTATTATAATATAGTCGTGTATAACACTGCAGGTTTATATACCGGCCATATAATAATATTATGTACATACACACGCCAATATATATATATATATGATATATACACTCGGCAATTAATAATACCGCCAAACCTATACAGTGGCCGATAACATCTATAGGTATAATGTTGTGTATATATTGTAAATAATAAATAGGTATGTAAATGATCGGCCCCGCGGAGAGTTAGTAAAAAATATAATATATAGGTACATGGTCACATATTCGTATACGCGCGTTTAAATATTATTTTAATGCATAACACTGTGTCTTGCAGTTTTTATTTTTGCCCCAAACCGGATGTCCCTGTCCGGCCGCAAATCAGGAACCCTGCAGATTTCCCGTCGTAAGACGTGTGCGTTATTTCGGCAGGTATATTATAAAATGGTTTGTCACAAACGACGATGTTATGGGCATAGTTATGCATAGTAATTTTCAATAATACCTATAAATGATTGATGATAAGAGAATCCCTAAAACATCGCCTTTAATGAGTTTTATAGGTATACTATTGTACATATTTAGTATTCATTTATACGCGTGTGTGCTATTTTGACATTTTGTCCGCGCTCGTCAGCACGTTTTGTATCCATGCCATATAGGACATAATATTAACATATTCGTATATGAAAGCGTATCATATAATACGCGTTATCTGACGGCAGTAAAGTTTTCTTTCGAAATACTTAACTGACGTACACAACTACAACTGCTGTTGTACTATCATCATTAAATTTCTTATTCACGTTCTTCAAAATATATTAATTTCAATACATGTATTATATATGATCCGTTGTTATGCAGCTCTCATTTTCTTAGTAACATTTTCTTGATCTATAATGCAAGACTCCTCGTGAGTTGTTCAATACTCATATGCCAATTAAAAAATATCAAAAATGCATATAGTAACTGCAATATTTGTCTATAAACGTCAATTACGCGAATACATATATTTGCAAACCATTTTGTAGTTAAAAATTCATAAACATTTTAACTAACTTTAAATAACGGCACATCGGCCGACGGCCGACGACGATGCGTTCCAGTTCGAGATTCCCGAGAGGTGGAGTCAACGAGGCGAAAGTGCGGCGGAAAATTGTGTATCCAAAATGCAGGTGACTTGCGGCCATAGATCAATATCTAGTATACACTATATACAGTATAAACAATATACAGTCATAAACTCATAATGTAAAACTCTGCCGATAGATTGGTAGACGCTATATAAAGCTTATTGAAACCGCGTTATATCTTGTATTTTAAAAACCAGTTAAACGGATTACTTTGTTTGTACCGAACTGTGTATTGAAGACGTTCAACGGTAAAGTAAGTGCGAGACAATCTTCAAAACAGTTTTATTTTTTGTCATTTTCGTAAACTTATATTTGATGAAATAAATTAAGACGTTCAAGACTATATAGGTACAAGTGTTCGTCAAGTCAATATAGTCGAGTTCAACTCTCAAAATAAAATAAAGATCGCTCATTAAACTAGTATATCATAATGTCACTTATATATATATATATATATGAGTACCTACGTATTAATTTCGATATCGAGTTCGGACCGACAATGTTTTGTGTAGGTAGAAGTAAACACAGTATATTCGTATGTACATATATGTATTATAATAAATATATGTTAATATTCGAATGTCAGATCAAAACCCTCGTAGCTCGTCTTACACTATATATTTATATAATATCGAGTTGACCCAACAACAATATTATAATATGCAATGCAAAGTGAGCGCGCCCGTGTACATATTATCTATCTGCTACTATATATATATTATTATTGCGGGTAAACATCCGTATATCGTGTTGTGTATGCGCGTATACAATAGGTGTACATATACATATACGCGGGTCCGAAACATCGTCGCGCATAATATTTCAAAGGGGCATTCGGCGTATTCGGCATAAAACAACCGAGGCGGATCGGCACGTTACTAATATATTATTATAAATTACGCATACATTTCACGGATGCACATACATTCGTGTACTATACATATATTGTATAGAGTGTACGATATGCGCGATATTATATATCGTACTTGCACGGGTACCAGCTCCACGCGCGCATACGGATTTTGGGTGCGACGCGAACCGTTTGTTGCAGGACACGACGGACAAATATTATCATTTCCCCGTCTGCTTTTGATTACGTACACGCCGCAATGATACCCGCTCATATACTGCATGTACCTATTATACACGTATTATATCGTATTTGTATACACGCGCGTCTGGTCGTCGGGCAGACAGACGTCTTTGGCGCTATCGCCGCGCTCTCGGATCGTCAACACAACGGAACACATAATGCCGCCGGTCGTACGCACACGCACACAGACGCCCGCGTATACCGTTTATACGCTCAGATCGGGCACACCGCGCGCGAGCGCTCGTGTAATATATTATTATAATATAATAATAATAATAATGTATTAATGTATACGCATTCGACCAGATTTGCATACGTTCCCGAGAACAATACGAATACAATCTATATATGCGTACACGTTATTATCATCGTTTCGCGCGACGCTCGTCCGACGATTGCAGACTTTCTTATAATCGATTGCGCCGGGAGCGCTCCTCTCCCGGTGTACGGCTACCGGGCCGAGAAAACCGTTTCCGTCGTCGTATATATATATATAAACTTATCGCATTTCGATAAAAGGTTATTCGTTTTGTTAATTATTTATTTCAGCGGGACAATATTTTTATAATAATAATAATCTATAATCCATTTAGCAGTGTCGGCGATGTTCACAAAATTGGAGTTACATAATATTATTATATTATTATTACACTGCTTCGTCCATCACTATAAGGATAAAATCCTTGCTACGATAGACGTCAATTCATCAGGCTCTCGCGCATCCTAACACGAGTGATAACTAGTAATATTAATTATTATTGAAATAATACAATTTACTCTATTCGATTTGAATAACAATCTTAATCATTTCAGACGTGTTTCCGAGGTAAGTACGAGATTGATTAAAGTGTTTAATAATTTCATATCGTCGCAGGCAAACAGCGCGTATAATTTTCACACTATATGCTCTAAAAGTCTAAAACCTTTTTTTTATTTGAATACCACCGAATTGTGTTTCGACTAAACATTTCATTGTTTCGTTTATACGCGAATTTCTCGTGAATTTTTCACTATTCGCGTTTGACAATAGGATTTTACGCGTGTATTAGATATACACGATTTATTACCGTTTTAACACGCGCCCTTTTCATAATATTGTAATGTGTGGTTTACCATGATAATACCGTAAGTGATTTATAACATGTTCATTTTTCCGACCCGTAAACTATGTAATATGATAATATGTATACAATATTATACATACAATATATGTATATATAATACGAACGAGATTTATCTGGTACCCGGTGGGTAACTTAACGTCAGGAAACCTCGGTGGTCTTTGGCGGCGGATTTTTATATAAAACAATAACAAACATAAATATTGCCTCTTGTAACCGCAGCAGGCCAGCTACTATGTATAAGTATATATATATATATATATATATATATGACTCCTATGTTCCCGCTTTATAAGCCTATATTATAACATCCTCGAGGCCCATCAACAGCTAGTTATACAAACGGTATACAACATAAGTCATCGAATAATCGATCAATAAAAATCGCTGCGTTTTATTTTAAATTCATATTTAATGATATCATGATTTTTTACTCGCGTCTATAATATAATAACGCATACCGTATGCGTATACAACCGCTGTATACAAATATATAAATTCTAACGACTCTTCACTAATGATTGTCTCCAGACTTGTGCCGGTTTAAAATTACGTGATTTCCAAAAACAATACATATTTTATTATTACCTTTATTCACAATTGTATATCGACAGATAGCTATCGCAAATGGGTGCGCGGCAGCCACGTTTATTGTTGTACTTTATTTCCACGACAAGCGTCCACGGTTGTTTGTTTTTTCTCAAGCCCGACTAAATATGGATATGTTACTAATACGTATAAATAATAATGAAAATGGTAAATATACATTATACCAAAAAGCGCCTGGCGATCCGTTCGAAAACGTAATTATTTCACACACCGGTCGCGTTACAAAATAATATATAAACGCAATCATAAATAATATATTTCTGTCTATCGAATTCAAGTGAGCATAGGCAATAATAATAATAAAAAAAAAAAAACCAGTACAACTATTGAGTTTAATGGACTGCGGTAAGTTTACGCAGGTCGTTACTGTCTCGTTAGCATAATATTAAATAATAATATATTATTATTTAATATCACGCGCTCTTTGCGACGTTTCCAGCCGGTTGGCAGGTCGATTATCGTTGTCGTGGTACCTGTAGGTGGTATACATTCATTGATCGCCATGATTTACAATAATACCTATATGTTTTGGATTTTTCACTATTTGTACACCGAAGATGTATATATGTAATAACATTACACAGACAAAACAATATAATATTATTATTATTATATCATAATGTACCACAGACTTATTTTATTATACTACACTCTATAATAGGAACTCGTGCCATCAAATGAATCTTTTGTCACAATTTTCTTGATTGGTAAATTGGCCTATGTAAACAATATGTATATTTTCGGTATTTCAGTATGTGACGACCTAAATAGTTTGTAATAATTGTTATATCGTTGTAATAATCGTTATATCCGTGGATATTTTTCAAACCCAAAACAAATGCGGATGGATGAGCTTCAATATTGAATTCGATATTGTATTCATTTCAGAGTTCCTAATCTAGTATGAATATGTAGGGTGTGCACAGACCTTGCTGGCAGAGGGCAGAATATTGTTGGTACACAATCCGTGGTCAAATCACTATTGTATTTTTAAAGACAATTTTTTAATATCAGTCGTCATTCAAAAATAAGATTACTTACTTGCAATTTATATACTATATTTGGAGAAAACAATTTAGTCACACATATGCTCCTTCCGTAAGCATGTCTATAAGTATAATATGGAAATTTGTGTTTTATATAGGTACGTAAAGGAGGTTCCCTCTGCGTTGGTCTCGATATTCGCTTTTGATACACACACGACACACGTTTGCTATTGAAAATCGAAATAATATTAGGTATGTACGTTATTGTACTATACAGTTTGTACCACGAGCATAAGCTATTGTGTAATCTATTTATATACGTCACGAATATCAATGTGGGGTTACATCGATACTCGGTTTCGTTAAAGGCTTTGAGCATTTCACCCCCAAAGGACTTTGATGGTATTATAGTTAATTAACTCTATTATTACTTTAAATAGTTGCAAAGTACACACATTTCTACTAAAAGTAAACCTTTTCCTTATCCACCAATTCTCGTTTTCACGATATTGATCGAATCCCGATTACACCATAACATTTTTTTAAACTTATTTACCAAATCCGGTATAATACTTTTGTCAGTAAACACTGGTTCGTCATCGGCCGATGAACAAAATATACACTTTCCTTTGATGTTTATCAAATTTTTGTCGGTCGATCGATGTCAAATCAATGTAGTACCGGCATTATCCATAATATAATATGTACCTGTCATAATTTTTGTTTGTTTTTAATACGAAGGTATTCAGGTATTATACCTGCATAGTACATACATATGCAACTCTATAAATGTACACCTTTCCGTATTATGAATATTATACATAATATTAGATATATTATGATATATATGGTCAATAAAAACTTTATCGGCTCTATCCAGCTTCAATTCTGCTGTTTTGATTGCGGATAGATCCCAAATGAAATTTAAAATTTTTCATGTCCACAAATATATTATATACAGGAATTTAAAAGGCGTGAGAATAAATATTGGATTTTTTTGCTTTTGGCATGACTAACGACAAAGTTAGATTAAAAATTAAAAGTTTTCCATAACCCATAATTTTATCCGACCGGCAAATATAAAAATTCTGATTTGTTATTTTATTTTTAACGAATATATAGTCATGAGTAAGCCCTTATCATTTACAATAGTAAAATGTACTCAGACTATAACTATTTTAGGCCATACATAATCGTGTCTAAAGTCAATACGATCAATTCTAATGCACGGTAATTATATAAATGCCTGCACGGTAACCATATATTTCGTGCATGTATAGCGCCAAAACTTATAACCATGTGGCAATCGAGCTTGTAGCTATGCACAATATATTCATACGTACGTTTACCCAGCCCGGGATTAACAGCTTTTCGCAATTTTTTTATGCAAATATTTAGTGCATAATTTGTATGATTTTGTTCACCCCTACCGATTCGATATCAAACAAATATTATAGCGGGGTGAACAAATTCAAACAAATTACTATTACCATAATTAGTTTGTGAAAAGTTGTTGGCGGGGAGTTGGAAAGATATAAGTTATATTAACACATAGCCACTGATCACAATGCATGTAATATAGATCACGTATATGGTTTTATATAATGGATAGTCTCTCCCACACGAGATTCTCCAACCATTATACTTACCTGGCGAGAACCATCGACGATGTGTTGACAACACCTCTCTCATACATATAGTTATTTATATATTAATAATATTTTTAGTTTCCTTAGTTTATATCTAACATAATATTACATAAAACCGTTGTCTTGTCCGCATCGTAAGTTTATAATTTTGTATACTTTATACAGAATAATTCTTTTAGCGTGGATACATTTTAAGAATAAAATATACTTCTGGTAATCATGGAAAAATACAAAGTAGGTAACTATATTATGTTGTTGAACGTTTAAAAATTATATAGAATTTAAAAATTTCCGAGGTATTGGCCGGTTCGGGACAAAACAATCGCCTGTATAATATAATACAATATTTTTATAATACAGTGTGGGCTACACGCGGACGTACATGGCTGCGGCCACCACGTCACGGGTACTATATACTTAGCGAGTTTTTTTTTGGGGGGGGGGAGTGAGGGGCGCACCGGCGGTATACGTTGAAAACACGAGTATAGATAATCAATTTAAAATGTTTGTGGGGGGTCGTCTTGGATATACGCGTGTACGGGGGCCCGCCGACCACACCGAGCCGTGTGATGTGTGCTTCGTGATCGCAACCTGCATTCGTATCTAGTCTCTCTCTCTCTCTCTCTCTCTCATTCCACCGCATATCTGTCGCGCACTCCGATCCGCTTTTTTCCTCCTCCTTCTCCTTTTCTCACCCCCCCCTCCTCAGCAACTCCTTCTCGACCGACATGACGTTGCGCGCGTATTACGTTCGTACATTCTCTCTCCGTCTTTCTCTCGTATTGCACACGTGTAGCATTGTGTGTTGACGCACTCCGTCTTTGTCGGGCCCTCCTGACTTACTGCACGTCCTCGGTGGTGGCGCTCCAACACCGACAAAAAGAATGCGGGGTTGGGGCAGGGGAAAGTCGACCGGAGACTACATTATCCGAACCGAATATATAATATAATACACACTCACACACACGCGCGCACATGCACATATTATATATTATTATTATTATTATTATTATTGTATGACGTTTATTTATTGCCCGGCATACGCGGCCGAACGCCCGTATCGGCGAGTCCTGATCTCGCACTGGCGCCTCCGGTTGACTAGCGCGCGCGCGTGTTCCCACATGCTCCGACGACGAGGCCGCCGCCGCCGCCAACCGATTGTTTCAGACGTCGTCGTCGTCGTCGTCGTCGTCGTCGTGTGCGTTGAGGAACGGTCGTCGTGAAAACGACAAACGGACGACGAAATAATAATAATATAATACATTATTACGCATTCGAATGCGCCGAGGCTGATGGGGCGGCGGCGTGCATAACATGCGGGGGAAGGGTTGTGCCGGTGTCGTCCGACGCTCCGCCGCATTGTTATATTTACGTGCCCGTTAGGTATGCGTGTACAGTCGGCGTAGCCGGTACACGTCAACCGCGCACCGCTGCGATAGAACGCAAGGTCCCGGATACCGAGTACCGTCGCGATAGCATACCGCGCGGCGGCGTCGTCGTCGTCGTCGTCGTCGTCGTCGTCGTGCAAGACGATTGATTGCGAATATCATAATTCGTGGGCATTAACTCAATTAATAGATTTGCGACGTAATAATAATAATAATTATTATTATTATTATTGTTATACTGCTATCGAGTTTTGACATTTGAACGCGATAACGGTGTGTCAAAATGTAATAAATCATATTTTTTGATTTAGGGTCTGAGATGGTTACGCGGAGTGATATTGTGTATTCAGTATAATCTCGCAATGTCGGCAGGACCGATCAAAAGTAAACATTTTAACGGCTCGTCGATAATATCGTTTTATTTTTACCAATGATTTTATAGTGTTGTAATAGTTGTCGATATCGACTCGGGTAAAATGTTTTTTTGAATGTAATTCAGACAAATCATAATTATTTACGAGTTATTAAACTAAATAAAACATTTGTTTATACGTTTGTCGACCGTTAAGTTTAGTTTATTATTTTTTAACCAAATCCCAATTCGATGTTTCTAAGATACTTTTCACCATTTATAATTTATGCCTGTTTGATACATTACAAATTTATATAATAGAAATATCAATAGTTTTAACTGGCCCTATTTAGATAAAGTACTTTTAAAAATCAATTGAAATATTGTAGTAAAAAAAAAAAACAATGTAACTAACTATAAAACTATATGTCTATAGTATGTATAAGGTTTATGAGCATTTACAAATACAATGCAAGTCAATATTATATGCATAATATCTAGTAATATTCAATCATCGTACTATTTTCTTAATTGACATTATATTTTAAAGGCTTATCAAATATTTTTACGTTGTTACCTAATTGTAATGTTGAGTAAAAACCGATTATTCGCATGCGTTTAATAGAATTCTATAACATTGCAGTTATGCTAAATCTTCATAACGATTTTTCAGCAATATTCCAAGATAAATTATTATTTACACAGTTTTTGCTATTACCCATATCCAATTACATACTAACACGTAAATGTAGAATTCCGAAATAATAGGAATAGGTATTTTACGAATTTCTAAACGATGATATTGTGTTCAAATGTTATTCAAACTTCACAGAACACCGCACACACCATTAAGATTTGTCATCGTTTTTGCTCACATAAGGCACAATCAATAAAATATGTCGCCGTTGTCAAAAGTCTGTTGATAGAAGATGGTTTAATATGTGTATTGTTATAAAATATAGTATGTGGTATACGCGACGATTTTCACCCCCAATAATATTGTCCCGTATCTAATTTATAACAGCCATCCTATGGTATTTATATGAATTATCATATTATATGTTTGCAAATTATTCGATACCAAGAGTGTACAAAACTATATACACATACATCACCATTCTGGCGTATAAAATAGCGTGTATATTGCACACGAAATGGGGTGATCCCAGTATCCGATACCGCGTATAGTATAATATGTAATTTATAATTGTATATTATTTTTTTCGATCTCGCGGGTAAACGCGCGATACGCTTGCAACCCCGAAATCCGATAATAATAATAATAATATGTTTCGAAAGCTTTTCGATGTATGTTAACTATAATATTTTCGAAGATATAGTCACGGATAGACACGTCGTTGCAGTGCATCGCATCATATTGTTTTTGATATCTTATCAGTTATCATTATCGTATTACGCTGTAGCATAATTTATACTGTGCACTATATGCACTGGAGTAGTATAAGAGGTAACGAAGACGCTGACAAATCAGCATGAAAACCGGAAAAAAACCACGAAATACGATATACTTACTTATCTTAATTCGTGAACAAAAATCTAAAACTAAACCAAAAATACTCCTATTGTTTCAAGTATCCGCGTATTTTTTTAAATTACAAAAAAAAAAATAACTAAAATTATTATATTTTCCATTTAAATAAATAATTTCGTACAAATTTGAAATTAAAATGTCTATAAAAAAAACTGTATTTATATATTTTTTTAGATTTTTGGATACGGTATGAACTATTTATGGGAAATATTGTTTTGCATTTTCAATCCTTAGCTACAAAAATTGAATATTTTATAAATTGATAAATACAAAATAATTTGCAAATTTTTGAGATTTTGTTAAAATTTTAACTTTAAATGTTTACAAAGTGCAAATGGTGCAGAGACTTGCTAGATATCCTAAGTAAAATTGGTTTTCTTTTTCGTTGGTTTTTTATTTTGATTTTGATTTTTGTGGTTTTTTTCCGTATACCATTTTCTATTTAATTATAGTTCATATAGGTACGTAGAAATTAGATAAATATTGTGTACACTACTGTGAATAATTTACTGTATATACAATTTCCCGAAATTTTTGGAACCTAAAACCCCTTACTGTTAATTTACACCGATGTTTTCCGGTTATCGGTTACCGGTTACCGTGTCGATTTTTCAGTTAACATAAAACGTTACAAAAACAAAAAATTAATTAACCTGTTAAGAGCAGTTTGTCGATTACCGATATTTACCGGATAGCTATGATTTATTGATTTAATTTATTTTAGCTACATTACTCTCTCATGTAGATAGGTTGAATACTGACTAACCTCAGATGACAACCATATTATATGTTTAAGGAGAAAACTAAAAGGGAGGGGAATGACCAAGAAAACGGTCGACCGTCGTGTCGGCGCTAAATACTGCAGCGATTACAATAATATTACATTGTCCACCGAATATTAATATATGTATTTTATTATTCTTTAGTTATCTATCCCGGTGCACTATAAAAGTGTAAAAGCCGGAAAAAATTTTTTCCTACTGTAGAATATATAGGTGGTAAAAATTATAGGTACGTAAACAAAAAATGATTTTTGTTATTTTCAGCCTATATCTTCTGCGAGAACAGGAAATTTAAGTGTCAAATAGATTCCCCTGTGGGACAGAAAACCGAAAACTTAACGTATTTTTCACCTTAGGTATACCATATGCGCGTATGTATCTACAATTCTATAACCTACCTCGGGCTACCTATCTATATAAAACATCGTTTAACGACGTGTCGCGCCCGATGCATCCGAATTGCATGCCAAAAAAATAAACATAAATATTGAAACATCTGAAGTGCGTGCTACCTCTTACAGGTGTCTGTCCGAATTGCATGTCATATCTTATGTACTTATGTATATGACTTAAATTTTTTTTTAACTTTTCTAATTTTTCATTATAATGATCCACTCGACACCTACTGTACGTACAGCAAATTGCTGTACCCAATTGCCGACCTTTTTTTGCCGGACATTTTTAATTTTTTAAAAAATGAAAAATAAATCACTCAACATTTTTATTTATTCATAATTTTAAATACTTCTTAGATACTATTTGTTGCGTTTTTTTTTTTTTTTTTAATATAATAATAATACAAAAAAAAAGGTATAAAAATATTTCAATCTAAAAACAAATCATTTTTAATAGCCATAATATTATTGAACACTTTGTATATAGATACGTTTGCGTGTTTTTTTTAAAAAAATAGAGAAGTCAAAAAAAAATGTAAGTCATGCACATATGTACATGATAAATACACTTGTACACGGCATACAATTCGGACAGACTACTATAAAATGTGGCACACAATTCGGACAGACCTCTTTAAGACATGGCATGCACATGATATTCGGACTTTATTTTTATTTTTGACATGTAATTCGGATGCAGCTGTGACGCCGAACAGAGTAGAAATAAGGTATGGGGGACTTTTGCTGAAGTATAATATATGCCACTGCATGCGAATATCGCAAGAATTCGCAATACATATACGACCTTCAAAATCACATTACGTACATTAAAATTACAAATATTTCGTACACGCGATGTTGCTCAGTGTACGGCATCGGGTGACGAGGACGATAATTTTAACAACGACAATATATAACATATATTTTTGTATGTTGTAATAATATATAGCGTACTGAGAAACGCGATGCACATATCATAATATAACGTAGAACAGTCTGCATTTAATAACAGATAATGATATGAATATACGCGCAAGTTTACTCGCAACTCGACGCGAGTTCCATCACCGTTTCACGTGGCTTATAATACTATTATATTATATTGTATTAATACACATAGGTAGTGTTATATATGTGTATAGCCGCATCGCATACACACACTAGTGCATACAATGATTGTGAGAACTCGTTCAAACACAACGCCGAAAACCCTTATTAAATTTAAACAGTCGTTATATTTGTTAACACACATATATACATAATATATATATAATACGAGTGTGTGTGTGTGTCGGAGGAGCCCACAACTAATTTCTTCCTGTATAATGCGATGTTAGTATACTGATGTGCACCATGTCTTACGGCGTATGACGGACGCCTATATAATAATGATATGATAATATATATATATATATATATATATTATAATATTATATGAACATTACGATAATATATGTCACGTGACCGAGGGACTTTCTCAGGGTTATAGTTTCGACGGTATTGCTGCACATGCCACGCGATGTGTGTACATATTTTAGTAGCCTTACCTATAACATTGTATTGCGTCTCGCTTTTGAACGAAATTCGTATTTCCGTTTTGACCACACTGCGAATCATTACTGTGAATGTATTTTCATTTAAATAAAAAATACCCGTCATAGGTGTATTTTACAGACATCTGTAAATCACATAACGATTGGTGTGACTCGTAAATCTATCACGCTCTTGTTAATAAGATACACGTGTAAGTCTCACAAATATGTCAATATACATCGCCAGTTGTCGGAAGTAGCGACTCTGCCAGTAGGTACATATTATATAGCGCACTTTTTTTTTTGACCTGCGCGAGTTACATACCTACTGCAGCTCTGTTTCCGTAGTTGTGACTGCAGCGAAATGGTTGCATATAGTACAACATTATGTACTATGGGAAATGTAATAAATAGCGCGAATTTTGTTCTCTGCAGAACGCTACTTTTTGTTACAAGTGTTCACAGTTCCTAGCCATGATAAAATAATTCTAAATAATTGTTCTAAAATAAAATAAATATGATTCGTTCTAAACTATACACATTCTAACAAAATACATAAAATCACTGCTATAAAATTATTCACGATTCGTGTTTCAAAAAACGTAAACAACATTTCTGATGTGGACACTGCAGGTAGCCTAGATATACCTTAACGGTTTTACTTGAAATTTTCCTTTCTGACATGCAGCAGGACCTATAGTTATTAATTTTCCAATTAAAAAAAAAAAATGTAACGCAATACGAAGCGCTCTACATTCGCTTAAAATTAGCGATAATTGTAGTCAACTTTTTTGTTATTTTGTCGTATACCTAGCTGTAGCGCGTTCCGTGAATATAGTATAGACTTCCTACAATTTCGCAAGCAGTGTATCGTCGCATCGGTCTCACGCGCCTTTGAAATGTTTTAATTTTATTCTAAAAATCAGCTGCGTAGTTCAGCTACCTGTAGCCTATAGTGGACATTAACTTGTCAAAAAGTTAATCTTGTTTTAACTTTTTAACTCAACTGGGTAATTAATTTTCTAATCAGCTTATGAACTTCACTAGTTTAATTGACAATTAAAATAACTTGGCTTCATTCAGTTAATTTATAAACAATCCATAAAGTTTTAGATGTTTTGACATTTTTCTTTTTTATGGTTTTATACGTAAATATTTATATAAAAATAATCCAATGCTATAATAATTAATAATACAAACATTTAAATTATAAATTACAAATTATATTGCTTTAATATTATATGACCTTAAATTGCCATTTGATTGTTTTTAATTGTTTAATTATTAATTGAGATGTGTATAGTTTAAATATGTATGTACACTGTAGGTACATTATGATAAAATTTTTTATTATATTTTTGAAAATTAAAAAGAATGCTGTCACTTATCCACATACTAATTTAAAAAAGGAAATTAACTTTTTTTAAACTGAGTTAAGTTAATATTATTTTCCATATTAACTTTTAACTTATCGAGTTAAATTTATGATTTGTAACTGTTAAAATCTAATTTATCGATCTCGTGTTTTCTTAATTTAACTTAACTTGAGTTAGTTATTTTCATTAACTTGCCCACCTTTGCCTGCAGCTATATAATACAATAAAGGTAGAAAATACGATGTGGTTCGAAAAAAAACTGCATTGTTCTTCGTCAATCACAATAATAATAAGTTCGACGAATACAAAATATAGCGATGATGGGAATTGAACGATTGAATACCACAGTGTAGTATAGTATACATATAGGATTCCGTAATAGGCGGCCACCCATCCTGCGGATAAAGTTCACTGCTCTAAAACCCGATCATTATATTGTGGTCGATGACGGTCACAACCGCAACAGCCGCAGTAACCTTTAACCCGGAGCTATTGAATTTACGCTTATTGGATTAGTCGTGAAATTATACACCCGTTTCCTAAACTACGGTTATGGAAATCGTCACGATACCGTGTGCCCCGGATTATACCGCCGCATCTTGACCGATATTGTTTACTTTCACGGATTTCAATTACTATTTGCATTATGTTATTATCTTTTTATTATTTATGTATATATTTGTATGCGGTATAATGTACAAAAAATTGTTTTTATCACTAATTGAATTTCGTATATCTATTATATAATAACAACTGATATTATAATATTATGTACCTATTGAGCTTATTGGCAAAGTGTGCGTTGAGATGTATCAGAAACAATTTCAATTAGTTTGTAATTTTGTTTTATTTTACTAGTTGCAGTACACAAAAAGTTTTATTTTAAATTTAAAAAAATATGATTACTCAAAACCGATTACCACGCCGAGGTCTGCGTCTGCATTTGTACAATCGAAGAAACTAATCGATTTTTTTGGCCGGTTGTCGCAACGTATAATGCTATATTATAGTTTAAACCTTTAACCTTTTGATAATATTAATATTATAATCAAACATTATTTAGGTAAAATATTTATATAGGTACACTGAGCATGAAAACAAAATATGATGTATCCACAAAACTTAACAGGTTTGCGAAAACAATGTAAATTAAAAATTCTTTTCAAATAATAAAGAAAAAAGAAAAATCACAAATTCATTTTAAATATTATATAATATAGTGTTCATATAATATATCTAATGATACTGGGTGGTTTAATTAATTAATTATAGCACCCTAAGCACCTAAGTCAATTTTGTCGTCAAAATTATGTTTTTTTTATTTATAGTTGGAAATAATTATAATTCTCAATAAATTGTTGATAATTTTTTTTTTTAATGGTAATTTTGCTAATAACACCATATCTGTACTTAAAGATTTAACTAAAGATTTGATAAATATAAATATTATCGAATATTGAACAAAAAGTTATTTAAAATCATTCGAAGTTTAAAAAAGTTCCATTTGTTAAATATTTAATCAAAATATTGTTTGAAATACTCGTAATATTGTGTTTTGCTTTAAATTATAGAGTAAAATAAGTAGGTACATAGATTGCCGTTAAAAAAAATTAAAAATCATCATTATAAAAAATAAGATTTTTTTTTCAAAACTAATGCATTATATAATATATACGAACTATGTAAAAATATTTTTTTTGAAAAATAAAATTTGTACATCCCACTTATATTAGGTATTTAAGTAAATGTAAAATTGTCCTTATTCGCTTATCGCAATAAATTATGAAACTGTCATAGTATAGTCATAGACAGTCATACAGTTGATTAAAAATATCAATACGTTATCGCATGAAAACACTTCTGATGTTACGGTTTGGATTGAATAATTAGAAATAATATAATATATAATCGTGGGCGTCTTTTGTTTATTTTCTCCAAATATCGTGTGTTTTACACATTATAAAATGGTTCTGCATGCTATACACCTATCAAGTCATACAAATGTTTTCAATATCGCTAACCCTTCGTACAAAAATTATATACATCACTGCAGTTGATATCAATATCCTATAGTGTGGAAATTACACACCGGGGACACACTTTCTACGGATTGTTTCCCATCAATAAAGCGAGAGGTAGAATCACGTCAGAAGTTCCACCTACGTTTTTCGCTAAATGTCTCATGTGTAATATATATTTTAGAAAGTCGTGTCGTTTGCGTTCTGATTTACCACCCGCTGTAGATGTGAACCTATATAACGTATAAAGTATAGAACAAGGGGGGCGTAAATAGTGCAACTTCGATAATAATTTTAATAGATTCAATATACGCAAATGCCTGCATGTTGCAGACATATATGTGTTAATCGCCAAGGAAATCATGCTATGTCGATGACAATAAACCGTTATTGGGTGTGTTTTAATAATAATTATTGATATAGTATACGCTTTATGTGTTTAGACTTTCAATGTGTCATGTTATATTATAACTCAAGTCTCAAAATACCTATACACATTTTTATTTTTATGGAAATATACCTTGAGCTCAAACTCTGTGTAGCACATATTGAACAAAAAGTAATGGGTATAAGCTGTAGATCGTAATAATATTGTTAGTCATAATAAAAGATAAATTTAGATGATAAATAAGAAAACGCCTCTTTTACCTTTATCTTTATGGAAACAATAAACCGAGTTATTATATTATACATTCAATAATGCACAGGAATATTTTTATAGTATTATTATCATTGACACAAAACAATGACTTTAATTTATGCAGTATGTAAGAATTTAAATATTATTCATTCAAATCATCAAATAACGCCATATTATCATACAAAAATATAAAACTCTATGGATTTAGATTTTTTTTATACAATATTAATTTAAAGTTTAGATACTACATAGTTTATAGAATTATATAATCCAAATTATATCAATAAATTTTTCATCGATATTTTTTTTATTTATTATTATCAAGGAACTGAATTCTTAGCGTTTTCATATATTTATATCAAATGCCAAGGATACAAAATATACATGGCAGGATGATAATTTTTTTTTATGAAACAGCTAAAATCAAACTTTAACGTATAGCTGATTTTACATTTTTGTTTTATTTGCAAGCTTTTTGAGATTTGGTTTAATTTTTAAAATTTTTTTTAATCAATATCATTTTGTTGATTTGAATATAACTTTTCTGTATGATACATCATGAAATTAAATATTTTTAAGCATTTTTGTAAATATTTAAACTTTTAACTTTACAGTCACTTAACTGTTTTATTTTTTTAATTAATTTTGGATTATAATATAATATAGACATACGTATATTGAATGTATTTTCTTGGGAGGATACTTTAGTACTTGACCCTTAAGAGTTGTATATTTATTATGTATATTATGTAAAAAATCAGATGTTTTTATTGAAATAAGAACATTTTATATTTAATTAGATTACTGTTCTGAATCGGCAATTTTAATAGGTGGTATGTAGTTAAGTATTGTGTTTGTGTTTGAAAACAGAACCAATATAAAAATTTATTTTAATGAAATTTAATATTATTAAATCAGAAAAGTATTATAGAAATAATAAATTTCAAGAAGCACAAAAATATTTAAAAATTACATTAACAATCTCAAACAAATTTTAAAAAAGTTAACCAACAAAATGACGCAGTTAAACTTTCTCTCCGCGAAGATATATGGTTACAATAATAAAGTTGAATATATTTTGTAAGGAGTATAATATACCCAGTATAATTGAAGCTGACAAATGCAATTAATTAGAAATGTAATAACATTTGTTCTTATCACAATATTACATTTTTTTAAAACTTATAAACAACATTTTTTTCTGTATAATTATAAACAAGACGTATAGATGACCAGTATTTTTCACGACTTTAGCTCGGTTAACTGATTTTTAGAAAAAAGCTCATTCTAGTATAACTAAATCTATCCATTTTTTACTAAATGTAAGCATTATAATTAAGTACAAATAATGCATTCCTAAACGAATTTGAAGTTATGAATTTTTTCTTAAAGTCGACCATTTTTTTCTGTCCCTCATATTTTAAAAATATTGAATGTACCATAATATACTAGTGTGGCGTACCAAATTTAAAATTTTTTAGAGACTATAGTCTAATATTTTACCCTCTCTGCAGCACCAATAACCCAATAAAAATGCACTCATCGTCATATTTGTAACTACATACCGTAGTTATTATTATTTAAATACTTTAGTTAATATATGAATTATCACCTATGGCCATTACTCAACCTGTATCACCCCTTAAGAAACTAAGAGGCTGCCACCTCTCAATTATCCCTATTCGCCACGCCATGACTCACAACTATAATTATACTATAACAGGTATAGTTATTACTTATTAGTAGAGTTAGGATGTTAATGACCTAAAAACTATACAAAAAAACCAAAAAATGAATTTAAAAAATAACCAAAAAAATCTACTTAAATAAGTGAAAAAATATTATTTAAAAATAATAATTTTTATTAGAAATATGGGTGTGATAAGTGTCAGAGTAATTTAAAATATGAATTGTAATATTAATAGACAATATTATACATTTAAATTTTAGGCATTATACAAAATTATTAAAAATAAATTAAAAAGTAAAATAGAAATAAAAAATATTATATTAAAAATATTCTTATTTCATACAATTTATAAATATAATACTCGATAAGCCTGTATGATCGGCGTATGTCTGAAAGAGTACTTGTTTTATAAATGTATAATATTCAAACGGTAAATCTTATCGTTACGTGATAAATTTAATTACAACAAAAACCTCATAATAATAATATTTTTTTGAATATTATACAAATTTTCTTTAAAATCTAAAATTTAAGAAAAAAATGCCCTCACATTGTACAAAAATTACAAAAAAAAAAGACCTAAAATATGAAAAAAAATGACTTAAAAATGTTAAAAAACAAAAAAAAAATGTATTTATAACTAAAAATGCATGAAAATGTAAAATAAAATTAAAACATTCTGAATCAAGGGAGCATGAAACAAATTTTTAGCTAAGATAGTATTGTATTGGTAGAATCAAAGGAAAAAAAAAAGCAAAAGTCATCAACATCCTAACTCTACTTATTAGTTATAGTATATCCTCATACCACACTACCACCTCCCAATAATTTGAAGTTTAAAAATGTTCAGTCAATTTAAAAAATATACTATAAACGTTTTAGTCTCAAGAAAAATAGCATGTATCGTTTTAGCCAAAAATAGAAACGCGTGTACAAATTCGGCGGGAAAGGTAACGCCAATTATTGACGACGTATTGCACGAGGAAAAAAATGTTCTTCCAGCCCGAGTACGCGACTCTGCGATGTAAGGGGACGGGAATCAGAGAATATCTCTTCCCAGCCAAAATGTCGAGGTCACGACAACCGCGGCGGCGACAAACGGTCGCACGGTCGCGCCGTGTCGTCGTACTAGCTGTATTATAATAACGACGGTAACGATTTATTATGTACAATATAACAATAATACGTTATGCGAGTAGAGCAGTAGTCTACGATGTTACGATAATACACGTGACAAAAATGTGCGCGACGACGAGATGGAAAATATGCGTATATATTCCCGGGACATGTGCGCGCACGGGAGTAATGGCTCTGGGCCTACGTGCGTGCACACATAATATACGATATCGTGTACGGAGAGTGTATTACAGCGATGCGTGCAGGACCGATGATCGCGAGCGCATCTTGATGTAAGCCGACGGTGGCTCGGACGGCGGCGGCGGCGGCGGCACACAACGGGCTCCTTTATGTTGTGGATATCGGGCGAGAGCGACTGTGACGACGGTCTCGGCCGCGGCATGGGAGAATAGAAGACAACTCGCGCGTGTTCAGAAGGATATCATTCTCCTTTCCGCTGGCGCCCGGGGTATAATAATAATGTTATCAAGACCGCGGCGATGTCATTATATTATGCACGGGTCGTCCTTCGCCCGAATTATTATTATTATTATTATTGCCATCGCGGAGTGCGTGCGTGCGCGGGCCACAGTTTTTTTTTTTTTTTTATCATAACGTCGTTATTATTATGACAGTGTGCGACGGTGGAAACCACCGTACACGACGACGTGTATTATATATTATGTAATGCGCGACATTATATTATAATAAGGGAAGACGCGACGTTAACGAACCGTGGGCCGACCGTCTTATTTGTCAACCGTATTATATTCGTGTGTACATAATGCAACTGTTATAATGTTATATGGTATGAAATACGTGTACGACTGCTGCCGCCGACGACGACGACGACTTTTGTTTCTTTCGTTATTATTATTTTTTCTACGCGTGTGTAAAACGCGTTGCCCTCATTAGGTCATCGTCGCGGAGGAGAGTCCGCACAGAATATTATCTGCTTCCGCCGCAGCCGCATACTACACACACGCTCAAACGATAATACGGTATTGACCGACGACGGGCGCGCACGCAATAAACAATCCTGTCGGCGGCGGCGGAACCCGAGGCGGCAAAACCGTGTGTGTGGCGCCGCCGCGGCAAAATGGGACTTTGAAGTCTGTTTTTACACGATGCGCGAGCGCCGCCGCCGCCCAGCATCAAAGAGCCCGTTGTCCGCCCAAAGTAGTCGGCGGCGGCTTAAAATATTATGCCGTCCTTCTGGAAAAACTGCAGTTCGTCTCGGTCAAACCGTTATATAATATTATTCATTTTTCCAAACTATCACATACCCATCATATTATTATTATATTTTGTGTGTACGATTCGCTCGGTCGGAAAGTCAAACGGCGCGCACGCTGTATGATATAATATGATATGGTGTAGGTATGTATTATAGGTATTTCGTTATGCGCACACAATAATAATACGACCGTAGTATATTACGGCTTACCGTAGATATTGTACCGCGCACGGTCGAGTCGCTTTTTTTTTTACAAGCGAGCGATGATGATTACTTATATGCCGTAGAAAGTTTATTTATTTTTTTTTTTTTACAGTCTCTCATCGTATAGTCAAATTCTCATTTGGTAGTGACTGTACGCAACGCATGTGCAATTGTGAGTTCGAACTTTATATATAAAACTTTTATTTTATTTTAATCTATACGTCTTATTCAGTTGACTTCGTGATAATATATTTTTTATCCCCATCGCGAACTTTTAAATCCACTGTTGAGCATCGTCTAAAAATTAATTAATCGTCGATAATTAAAATAAACGATTGCATGATAATCAATATTTTATATCCGAGAGAAATAATTACATTATCCTTAATAAATAGCTATCTAGATTCTAGATAAATAAATGTTGGTAGATACATGCATATTATATTCTTTGTGAACAATTGAATGTGAAAATTGAGACCATGTCTACTCTTTGAGCTTTAGAAGTTTATAATAATATCAAGTAATAATTTTTCAAGTGGATTATCAACACAATTATAAGGTGCATTTTCAACCTCAACCACTTTCGAGGAAAACTGTACGTTAGGCGTTTAGATGAAATATGTACCTATACACAATTAAAAAAAAATATATATTAAAAAGGCATATTAGTATAATTAACATCATATTAATTGATGTTAATAATTAATAAATATTTAATTTATTTAATCATTTCGTCGTTCATTCATTTGTTGTTGGTAAATCTATCATTTGAGTCTCGCCCACTTCAACGATCGTACTCCAGGTTTTCCGTTTATCTGCAAAAAATTCAATCGGTGCGCATTCATACTGGTAAAATAATTGCCAGGACGGAAACGCAGAAAAAGCTCAATAATTTAAAAGTTGGGTCGACGATTTTGTTTATAACAATAATTAGTTTGTATAATTGTGTTCCAATTCATTGTGCAGCGGCACAATTAAGTTCGAACTATATATATATTTTTATATATATATAGTATATATATTATATATATATATTTTTTATATATTTTTCCCTATAGCAATCTACGTGGTAACCAGATAACATAGATATGCGTAATTAATTTTTGTAGCTTTTTTCCGAGCTCGCAGATCGCGTCCATTGACTATTGTATATATGTTTGAGAATATTAGTTTTATATAATCAATTTACGATAATCGTATAATAGTGAAACACAATGAACAACAGGAAAACACTCGTATGCATAATATATTGTGGTACTGTACATAAAATATAAAATGTATAAATCGGGTAAATTTGTTAAAATATAAAAATATTTTTCTTGATACATATAGTAATTACCTAGATACTCATCTACATTGATATATTTTTAGTTACCCTTTCTCAACTCCGTCACACCAAAAATACGCAAGAATGAATTTAATTTTAGAAAAGCAGTATATAGAGAATTATACGCGTACGGTTTTTTAGGAGCAGACAATATTATGTGCCTTTAGTTATTTGGAACCTTTTAAATCCGATATGCGTTTTCGTTATTCTCGGAAGGTACTTTTTATAAATATTAAATAATGTAAACGATAAAAGCCATCTATATTCATCTTAACTGCAAAAAATAATATCACCACCAACTTTTGCTATTCCCTCAGAAATTGAGAATGATATGTTCACAAAAAAAAAAAAAAAAATAGTGTAAATAGTTTTTGAAGGCTAATTTCAGTCGTAATACATTTTGGTTTTGAACAAAACAAAAAACAGAACTTTGATAGCAAGACGTTGTGATAAATATACAAAAAGCTTTATTTTAATCAAAATGAGCCTGGAGGTTTCAAAGTCAAAACAAAAAACGATCTATCCATCTAAATATTAGATTTTTGGCGTTTCGCAAAAACTGAACATGCTACTTTTTTAACTTAAATTTTCCGAATTGATCTACTGAATGTCTGCATTGTTGCAGAAGTACGATGAGTATATAGGTATGCATATTTATAAACCTACAATAAACTTAGTATTTACCAGTGTAAAACTATTATGCCAACATACCAATTTGGAAGAACCACGATAAATAAGTTTAGATACTCATATTTTTGATATTTTGACATTTGCCGAAAAATTATCATATTAATGTATTCTTTTTTTAAGATTACATTTCATCATACTATTTTGCATTACACGCAAATACACCATGTAAAACCTACAGTGAAACTTCCATAAAAGGAACTTCCATTTAACAAAATGTTAACGAAATATTTTTAAGAACTAAATTTATTTAATTCTGTCTAACGCATTTTTCTAAATAGTAGTTTTTTTTTTTGCTTGTGAGACTATTTGTAATATGGAAGTTTCATTGTATAATAATATATTATAATGTTTCACGCGATCTTCGGTCCTCTTGATAAGCTATTATATTGTTCTTACACCTGTTGTTATTTTGTGTGTACATTTTATGTTTTTAAGTACCATTACGTTTTTTGGAAAACTGCAGCGATGTAAAATAATAAACAAATAATATAAATGCATCGCACATTATTCCCCGTTCTGCAGCCGTCGTTGTTTTTATCATAATTATTATTATTATATAGTGAGTATTAATTTTCAACTGCTTACATAATAATATTTTAATATTATACATTTTTTGTAATATTATGTACCTATATACAAGCATGCAACCCTTCCGCCGGCGGCTCCACACCGTTTATTGCTCGACACGGGTGCGTATATATTATATTATATAGGTAGGTAGGTATTACATCAAAATTCAAAAGTCAAAATAACAACAGTACCCAACGATGACGAGGGGCCGTGCTGCCACGCGAGAATGTCGTCGTCGTCGTCGAGGTTTACATCTCGTCGGTTGTTATATCCGAAACCTACCCCAAAACGATACGGTACATATTATTATAATATGATATGTATACCTATTATATCATACGTACGCGTATAATATTATACATAATGCTACTTATACACTGCTTCAACCCCCGTCTGCCGTAGGATTCAGTAGCCGCAAACTCGCGTATATCTCTGTCGCGTTCCAACCACCCACGTCAACGGCACAGTACATAGCATACACATGATGTTTGTTGGGATTTAATCGTGTGCATTCGGTTGTCACATTTTTTGTTCGCTCGAAATTCCTGCAGTGTCTACAGCGGTGTCTTTATATATTATATTATTATACTATATATTGTTTTTCGTATAATAATGATTCGAAGAGAAAAACGGTTGGTTTCTATGTACCTACTATATTCACTCGACCCCGCGACGTTCTCGTTTGGTTTTGTTTTTCCTCGCGGTGGTCTGTCGCTTTTCGATTATCGCGTGCGCCGCCGCCGATTTCTTTTTTCTCTTGCCAATTTCGTCGCTAAACCTGCGCAGTCTGCAGATGTATTCTCTTGTCGTTTTTTGTTTGTTTTACCACAACACAATTTAATAACATATTGTATAATATAACATTGTGGGGCCGCCTAATGCATTTCGATAACGAGCTCCGAACAGTTGGTTCTCAATACGTATACCAGCTATACCGTCCGTGTAGCCGAGTAGGTATTATATTATAGGTATTAGGTACGCCTTGTTTACATTTTATATACCTACGAATATACCGAGTGTACACCTCACCTGACTGTAGATCCTCCTCGACTATTAAGTCAGACGGCCTTCTGAAATCCAATTGTTTTTAATCACCCAGATCCGGACGGAACGAGTAAAACGAAATAACTAAATATATATTATCCGATGTAGGTAATTCGTGTTACAAAACAAACACAATTATCTCCGATAATTCCGTGTGTGGCGAATACACATTACACACCCTCTCCGAATTCGGCGAGGTCACATATGTACCATTTTGCAGTATTTATACCGTATACATAATGTATATATTATTCCTACATCAGAATATATGGCTATTTAGTTTAACGCTAAGTCGTCAACATTATTTGTCTACACTGATCCACGAACGCTCAACGTAACAGTAGTATTGAGTTGTGCTGTATTTCAATTTTTATTTCTTGATTTCGTCTTTAACAGAGTGGATTTATTTTCAAAACGGTATTTTATGATATACGTATACGTTATAGTATGGCGAATAAATCAAATCGGACTCTTTTCTACGTCATTATCGCCACGACGATTCACAACTATCGTCTTTCTGCATGGTGTTGCAACCTATATTGTCGACAATTATTTTGGAAAAAATAAACACGTCTTCGATATTTATATAAAAACGAAAAATTAATGTGATCTTATAAAATCCGTAGGTACTTTTCGCATGCGATGTGCCGATAAATATGAATCTACCGTTCGGTCGACTAACTCTGTTTACTCGTAGGTACATTCAATGCAGATTGCAGGACGAAACTATAAATCTGTCGTTTAACACGTATAATATAATGTTGCTGCAGACGAAACCGCGAGCGAAAAACGTTTGTTATATTCTCTGTTTTATTTTCGGTCGCGTACGAGGATATAGTGTACTCGTGTAACCGATTATTTCGTTTAAAATATTGCATTCGATCGCTGTTTAATATAGACCACGAACCGGTGGCGGTCCGAAAATTATGACATCCTCTCGTGCACCCCGCCCGCCGCCCCGATGGAACCCGTTTCAGCCCTGCGGGTAAGATAAACACATACACACACACACACATACACACACATACAGGTGACTCAAAAGTTGTAATTATTGTTTTTTAAACACGGCTATAATCGTGTTTGTATTACACACACACACACCGTAGCAGGTGTCTGTCCGCATACCTCATATTACGGGCGTACGTAATATGTTATTATTTAGCGTTTGTTTTTTTTTAACCGGTAGGAAGGTATACAGTCGAGTATATACACGTAACACACACACACACACACACACATACGCTTTCAGAAAAGTACACAAAGTAAACTGCTGTCGAACGCGATGCCAATACCCGCGCATCCAGCCACCATCTGCCGATAATTTCTTATTAATTTTTTTATTCCGTTCGGCCGCGTGCATAACTCTATATAGGTGTATATACCTACCGATCGCGCGGGGCGTGGACCGCAGCCGCCGCGCGCGTTTCACGGTCTTTCTGACGGCCAAATTTCTTTCGATAATTGACGGTGTCTATACGTACGCCGGATGAACGTTATTCGATCGCTGCACCTACATATAATAATTAATACAATAAAATTATAAAAATACTCGAGTATTATATAATTGTAGCAATGTAGTTTTTTTCGTCAATATCGCCCCGTCTTCGCCTATAACAATCGCCTATGCATATTTATAATGCCCGTGTAGTACAACGGCGTATTGATTAAACAATAATACTATAATATAACGTAGGCATATAATATTATTTATTAAATGTGTGTACAAAAAATCAAAATCAAAAACCGGCACAAATACACTTCCGTTGTACTCTTGATTCGGCGAAAGGTCTCCTCCGCAAGTGTGTACGAGAGTGCGTATATAATATTAAAAACAATTATTATACACCGAACACGCGCGGTTTTCATCGATGCACGCTGCTTGTAATTATTTACGTTGTACAGTGTTTAAAATGTTCAACGTGGCGCTGTGACGACCTGTATATAGTAACACTGCACGCCCGGGCGTACAACAGCACAATAATATTATAATATTATGTTTATTGACTACGTCTCTATTTTAGTGTCGGAACGAATCCGCGGCGACGAGAAAAAAACCGTTTTATCCATTGCTTCACGCTGTTTCGAATAATAATAATAATAATAATAATCGTATAACTCTGGCACACACATTATTATACTGCAGCGGTATCGAACACCAAGCAGCCGACGACGCTCTCTGAATAATTAAACGATTTTTCGGGCCAAAATGATACAAACAAGAAACACTTATTGCACGCACACATGCATATAAATGTACGCGATACAAACGTCTTCTGTTGCGGGCATGCGATACCGGTTAAACCGTACGATCGTAAAAACTCAAATTAAAATTACAATTTTATGCACCGTGAGTAATATCCGTGTCCGATGTCGAGTCGCAGTGTGAACAATTTTTGATTCATTTTACCCGCCGACAGCAGCCACCGCCTTGTTGTGCTGCAGCATGTATAGTAATATTGTAACTCTATGGAAATATACTTTGCGCAACCACAAACCCAGTGAATTATTTTTCTAAGTGCATTTTTCGGTTTGTCAAATTATTGATCTATCCAATACTTACCCAGTTTATTGTAATTGTATATATTTAAAACATTAAAAAATAATAATAATATAGGTAAGCCACCTACTATACACCGCGGAATTCGAATGTTTGATTTTAAAATGTTTGTTTAGTAATTCATCGATTTTTAACTTTTTTCCTTGTAAATAAATATTTATTTAATTTACTTACTGTTTACTGTCATATTCTAGTAGGTAGTTTTCGGTTAGTTTCAACCCCTTTAAATTTTATTTAGTTCACCAAAATGCATATTGGACATCGATCTCAATGGGTTATTATTGAATTCAATTTTAACTTGTCTATTACAGTATGGCCTATTCAATTATTATTGACGAGGTACAATTTACCATTAGGTAATAAATACAGCAGAGCCACTTCCCCATTATTGTTTCAATCAAGTTTTGTAATAAAATTATTTATAAACTTTTGAAAATAAATGTTCGTTTGTATTCAAGTCAAAAATTTCAATATTTCTACATATTGATATCATATGTATTGAAATATATATATATAGTAGAAACTTGAGAAAATCCAATTGTTACTGACAAAATTTGAATCGGCGAAGAGTTGAAAATCATCTGCAGACATTTTATTTTCGAAATATTTGATAACAATTTAAGACGAAATCTGGGCGTCGGAGATCAACTTAGAAATCAATAGTAAAATGCTTCACACATAAGCATCTTTTTCTCAAAATATTATACTTGCAGATACGGCTATAGACTTATATTATGTAGTATATTATAAATTGATATTATACATGCTATACACATCAAATCCATTTCTATCCAAATTATATAATACAGTTGTACCTACTATAATAGTAGATACCCCTAATTATAAACATGCATATGAGTTTGTACAATATTTAAACAAGTAAGGCACCACTCTGCGTTATAAATGTTATAAACGTCTAACATTAACATTGATAATCTGTGTTAAATCTAAAACTAAATTTAAGCGTTGAAAAGTTCAACACCAATTAAATTTAAATGTTAAGTATACGATGTATTATACAATATATTATTATATTATAATTGGGTTGTAGCCAAATTACTGATCTACTGGTAGTGATACCGCGAATCTGATTTAAATAATATTTAATTATGGAACAAAGAAAAAAAAGCTCTTAGTTCATAAGTGGTCCATATGGTTTTATAGCTATATCTATATCTATATCTCTGTGGTAATCAAGTCGGTATGTGAATGTTTATTAATACATTGGCGTTGTCGAGTAAAATACGGTTTTTAATATTATAATATCATACGGCGGAATCTTATTATTATTACTGTACTCCTTAAATCGTTTCTGTCCGTCCGTTTTTATAATTTTTTGACGTGCGTGATTATATTCTAATATAAATATTGATTAATGGGTTATAACTTGTATTTTTTTTTATTTGCATATGTCACTGCTCTTAATTCGGTACAGGTAAAACAAAAAGAGGAAATTAAAATAATATTATAGATGTACCAGAAATAAAACGATAAATAGAAGTGTTGACAATAACATTCGTATTATTAAAAAATAAAAATAATAAAAATGTGGGAACAAAAAGTAATCATCAAAACATGTCATGTCGTTTACACGTTTGTATGCACATTTTTATATGTTTATCAAGAAAATATTTAATATTGCATTTTTATCTTTTAAGATGAATTTAATTATTGATTTTTATTGTGCTTTAAAACACATATTATTTGTATGGATTTAATATTATCGTGCAGATTTCATGTCTATATTATTTTTTTTTTTTTAAGTATATATTTCGAGTAATCGTTTGGTTTTATAATTGGTCTAATATTGTACTAAAGTATCAATTTAATTTAATTTTCGACAAAATCTGCGTACGACAGATGACTGATTAAACGCGTTTCATCATTCATTTATTTAATATACATCTAAGCATACCTATATACTGTTTACCTGCATTGCCGTTTTTAATATGCTTTATAATATATACTTTGATATACTCGTATTATAGGTGTTAAAAATCTGTGGTGCGTATAAACCTATCTTATTATATATTTGCATAATAGTTTCTCGTCTTTCGTGTTCATAAATGTGTAATTTAAATATTTTCAGTAACGTTAACATGATATATTTAAAAAAAAATCTATCCGTTGGTGTCGGAATTGCGTGAACGCATAAATATACCCAATGCCTATGGGCGTTAAGTACAAGGAGCGAATTAAAAACATTACACGCGCATATACACACACATATATATATATATATATATATATATATATATATATATATATATATATATATATATATATTATATACATACCTATGTATTATAATATAAGCAAATGCGTGTGTACTATATAATATATTATACGCATATTATTATTACTCCGTCTGCACGCCACACACGTACCTATATTATTTTTAACTATTCCCTAAGGATGTGTTCTGATTAAATAATAAACGTTATAAAATATCGTAAAACCTCTGTGGACTTAAAACGCGATTGTAACTATATTTATCTTAAGTCGTAAAAAAAATAATCCCCATGCCAGGCCTCGTCGTAGATGTAACATATTACGTGTTTGCAAGTTGCAGGACTTCTCACTTGTAACGGCTATAATACATTACTCCTATATGTTCATTATAATAATATTATCAGCTATAATTGGGTATATTTCTTTTAAGCCCTGCGCCTACTGCACATAACAAAGGTTAGGTCAGAATGTCGTCCTCGTGTGTATATTATACCCCCCGTATAACATTATTATATGTATACATTTTATGTGACTGCGGCGTGTAGACGTACATAATTAGGGTTCATCGAGTGGTAATTTCAATTTGTTTCGTTATTTATTATACCCGTTTACAATGCATTGTATATCCTTATCACAAGTGTTATGATAATTTTATGGTCGTGAGCCTAAAATTCCATAATAGAGACGTACATAATATTATTAAATATAAATATGCATACGTACAAACTGACAAGGACACACACACACACACTCCTTTTGTCCGTAGAGTATATATAATATAACAATATATTATTATATATCATCGCCGTCGTCGTCGGCTATGGTCCCGCCGAAATAAATTGTGTGATACCTACCTACGCGCTCGATAGGCACACGGAAATGTTTTCTTATTTACAATAGCGTGTAATTTATATTTAATTCGGCGTGTCTTATTATGTAAACGCGGTAACGACGACGACGTAGGTATAAACCGGGGAGATGAAAATATATATAATATTATACACGCTAAACAGACGGTTATTACGTCTGTAGCCAGCCACCCTGCCGGGTGTTGTGCACGTGGGACACACACGTCTATATAAATAATTATATTATGTATTAGGCGATGCAAGCCGGTCGGTATATAATATTATTATACAGTGACTGCAGTCTCGACGACGGCGATGAAAATAATAATAATAATATCATCATTATTATTATCTCGTCGTGCTGACGGTTTCGCATCGTCCAAACGAGCCGAAAAAACAAACATCGGTGAGAAAGAGAGAGACAGACGATGACGATGGGGGCAGAAGAGGAGAAGAAGAAAAATTAGAAACGAAAATATGTAGGTAGATACACGGTATGAGGAAAAAACACGGGCCAGTGGTGCCGGTAGAGTAATAACGAGCTTCTGGGAGGTCCGCCAGGATGCTGGGGTGGCGCATCGTCATAAATGGTGACTGCGGGGAGTGTTAGCAACTCGACGTATACACTACATACAGGTACAATAATATTCTGGTATACGCATATATAGTGTAGGTATACGAGCACACATTATACGCATATAATATATATATATATATATATATATATATATATAGGTACTAGGTATAAATATATTACTATCGTGTAATATATTATAATAATTATTATGCTCGCCCGTAATCATCGGGTTCCTTGTTTACGACGCGCGTATTATATATATATACATGAATGTGTGCGTGTGTGTGTGTTTTCGGACCTTACCGATTAGACGTGATGAAAACCAACTGACGCGACGCCTGTAATTTCGGAATGTCGAAGAATCTGGTTTGGAGGGATATGGGTGATCGGTTGACTGTGGGTGGCGGGGTGGAGGTGCATATAAGGATGAAAAAAAAATCGAAACGGGAACGGGTAATTTATTTATTTATGGGAGGATAACGAGGACGTGAGGATAATTGGCAGCCGAAGGCCGTGGAGGTCTTGTGTGAACGTCGAAGTGAAAAATCGCCGTGTAAACCTATCTGTCTATACCCACATTATATTATATACGTGTTTGTATTACACACACACACACACACATTTTATACCTACCTCCGACTATGTATGCGATATTGTAATAATTTTTTTCGTATTCCGCGTGCGGTGCGATTCACACTTCGCGCTGCTGCGTGTAAATAAACTGCGCGTCGTATTTTATATTATGCAAATCCGAACCGCGATCGTGTGTCGATTCTGCGCGAAAGAGGCGATACGGTCGTGCGAAACGTCGCCGACGGCCCGGCGCGAAACGGGGCGGACACGTCCGATGATGTACGTTATAGGCGCAGTACCTGATAACTGATTTTACGAAATCAATTTGTTTTTACATCGTCCTATAGCGATCACGCGCCCGCCACGTCACGGTAACCAAAATTATTCGTATAATGGTATACGTATAGAGGTACATATGGCGACCACCAAAAGCACAGCACCACGTCATCCCTGGCGAGGTGTATACAATGTCCGCATAATAATACACCTAGTGTCTGATATATAGTTTAACGAATAATAATATATTATGTGCAGAAACGCAACCGGTCCGATGGTAATATAATTACTATTTGCAGTGATTATATAGTCGTGTTTTCGTCGATCCTCCACACGTTTTTCTGTGACTTTAGCTGTTGTTTTTTATTACGCGCGTCTACTATACGAGCACACATCCCGCATACGCCAATATACTGAATGCGTCATTCTATAGTGATTTTCGACAACGAAACTACATCGGTCGAATCGATAATATTTATTATACACATTTTGCTACATTCGTCGAACAAACAATCATCCTATAAACATATTTATCGCGGACACAACTCGATATGGTTACTCTGCACTTATATCGATACATACCTATGTAGACCATATGTCCTACTTGTCCTATAATTATAAGTATGCATTATTCCTATAGTCCAGGGTGTCCACGGAAATTAGTTCATTTGCAAGGTTAATCTCGTAAGTAACCCACCGTTATTATTATTATTATTATACAGCATACATTATATCTAGATATTTTTTCATTTCAAAATTAATGTTTATAAACCACGGAGTGTCATTACAGATTGAATTCACATCATCAAAATAAAAAATACAATATCTCGTAGGCACTGATGACAATTTCATATCTGTCACAGAGGTAAATAAAAAAAAAAAAATAATATTTTATACGTTTAACTTCACGTGAAAACGGCAGAATATCATCGTCAGCATAGGCATAACCACCCATATATAAAACGCTAACACAGACCTAAAAGATGATCGCTAAAACGTCTGCTACTGCAAATAATAACAATACATTATATAAGTTCCGAGATCGGATACTTGCAGCAGTAGCAGTAGTACTTTGACACTCACAATTCGTACTCGTCGGTTATGGAGCACCGAAAAAAGCAATTTTTTTCCTTCTCATTCAATGAAATGATCATTTGGACCGTGGTCGTTTCAAAGTTGTATTACATTTGTTACGGTAATATTTTTGCACGTTTAGCAAAGATTACATTTTTTAAAATGAAATACGCATAGGTGTACACGGTGGCATATCGTGCTATACGGAGAAACGTGCTTATGAACGATACGACGTATATATTATAACATAAAATGTACGTCGCGTATGCGTGCAGTCTTCAGCGAAAGAACAAAACGCGTTCGTCGGTTAATATTCACAGCCCTCACTCTTGTACGTAATATACGCGCGCCCGGGGCTGCGGCGTCGTACCGGCGTTTTATCATTATTGCACGGCCGGCGGTGGGTACAACGGGCGGACGTAAACGTGCCCTCGTTAACGCGCGTGTGCGTGTATATCTCGCACGATGACGTGTATAATAATAATAATAATAATAATACGTATAGTAATGATAATAATGATACGACGGACCGAGAAACGAACATCGCGGCGGCGGTGGTGGTCTCTCCTGCAGCAGCACTGAGGATACTCGACACATATTATCATATATATATATGTATGTGTGTGTGTGTGTGTGTGTGTATAGTCGACGTCTTCGAGGCGGCTGCGATTTGCCACCGGTATAACTTTTGTTTGTACACGCCTCCTCGTCTTCTCGCTCACCGGCGTCCTCTTCTCGCATCGACCACGCGGATCCGCAGACCGTTTTTTTTCCCACTCTCGCGGGTATTCGATATAATATCATACGGATAATATACCTCACGAAAATAACAAAATAACACACACACACACACTCATATTATATGAGCTCGCGCGCGCCACATTTCTGTTATTAGGGTCCATGCGCCGGGCGGGCGCTCGCGTCGTCGAACAGAGCGAAAAAACCGTACAATAATAATAATAATAATAATAAAAATTACAGGTTCGTGCCAAAGGGGAATGCCCGGACCGCGCGTATATTATTATACATTATGAATACACTCTCGGCCACCCACGACACCCACGACCCAGCACGATGACGAGGTAGGTGCTGCCGGCCGCTGCGATATGGGAGATTGACGTCGCGCAGTGAATGCACATACACATATTATAATATACACGGCTACTATGGGTTAGCCCGGGACGTACTCGATACGTCAGATTTTTTCCATTTTTTTTTTCAAAAATGTGATATAGGTGTATTATAATGTATAAATTTCACATCGTAACAGTATATAATATGTTCTGAAAGAGTTACCGACATGTAACGTCACAACGCCCAGTCATATTATTATTATTTTATATGATATATTATACATCCAGTATGCGCGTGTATAATTAGATACTTTCCCAAAAATTTAGTTCACTTCATCATGCGCACGATCCATTTTCGTGCGCGTGCGACTTCATTAAAATACATCTACCGATTCTTAACGCAGCCGTATTACGTTTGTATTATAGATTTCACACTTGTATTCATTGGCGACCATTGACAACGCATAATATTCTGTATATCCGACATCGTCAGGTTTTGTTTTTTTCCTCGGAGCGATAAAAGTTGCGGTAGATTCCGTCCTAATTCTCGCTTGTATCATTCCACAGTTCGTACAAAGGTATTAATCGGGACAAATATATTTGAGGGGGGAGGGTGAGGGGCTCATGATACTGGAAGATATTTCCTAAAGCCCCTTAACAGACAAATAGCGTTCCAAACATTTTTGGTACAAAGTTTTTGAACAAGCATTATCGTTGAAATATTTTCATAAATGTTTAAAGCATTATTACGGTTCACGGAGCAAATTTTGCTCGGAGCTGATTCCAAAAAAACTTGTTCAACATTTTTTTTTCAGATAGTCAAGTATAAAAACGACACGTCATGATTGCAGTTTTATTTGATGAACACGACCACGCGAACATAATTCAATTTATTTGTTTTTTTTTGAAATGAACTTTTAGGATAAATGTTTTCCAGGAAAATCGATGTATTGTAGATTAATTTCAGTTAACTAAACTTTTTTTTTTTATATAGTTTTTTAATGAAATAGTCAGCATATCGCGATGTACCACCAGTTGTGTGAAATTAGTTGCTTCGGAGACATAATATATATATTATAGAAACCCAGACTTAAAAAAGTGAACTTTAAAATTATTAAAAATTAAGTTACAAGAGTTTTTGTTTTATAAATAATATCGTGTAGATTATATTAAATGGTTATGGGTACGCAGATGTGCAGGTCATCAATTATTTATTATTTATTTACTTCGGACACCCCCAAATGATGATATTATAATATACTTCTATATATTTAAGAATTGGGCGTTTATCGTTTTTATTGATACAAACCGGAATTGCAAATAGCCAGAACATAATAATCTAATAATATTATTATTATAATGCAGATGCCAGATAGTAATTTTATAAAATAACGAAAAAACAAATAAAAACCGTGCCAGTCCATTAATGAATATAATTTAATTTAATATTGTCGACATTCGAACAACGAGGATGGGTGAAAAAAGTCATCACTCGCGTGTCTAGTGGCCAATTAATATGATAATACGTATATAACATAATATAATGTTATAATGCGATGTATATTATTATTAATATTTATTATATTGTCTATCGTATAATAATGGACGGTTGCATATGTATACACACACACACACACACACACACACATATATAGGTACTCCGCATTATTTTGTGTATTTTATTTTTTTTTTATTATTATTATTAATAATCTTCAGAGATATTATCTGATATTAATTTAATGTAAACACACGAAATCCCCGAAAGGTATATTAGCTATCAAGAGCGGGAGTGGTCCGTCATAATCGTTTGTACATCTTTCATAATAATTAAATACCCTGGGGGTCGGGTTATTATTTTTTTCGGTCAAGGCAGGTGATGTATATTAATTGTGTACTTAGCAGTTCCGTGCAGCACAACGGCATTATATATACGATTTTGATTTTTACCTCTTTTCACCAGTTTTTTCGCTCGTTTTTATATATAATATTATAGTACCTGGCCCGTGTGTGCGTGTAACGACTACAGAAACAAAAAACATAGTTAATACGGATAACCCTTCAGGATCTTTTTCTGTATAAGACCATGGGCGTATATTGCTGCAGCGTACACAATTTTTTAGTTGTTACGTTCGTAAAACGCTGTTGTTTTCGTTGTTTGGTTAATCGTATAATATATATATATATATAATATCAAATTTCCATCCGGTCGAGAAACGATCGTTATCGATGAAAAAAACACGTAATTTAAAGAAACAAAAGTAGGTACAAGATAAGATGAGCACTTACTATATAATTATTCCTATATAAATGTATTACTGTTTAGTGTTTAACACATAACGCGATAATTATTAACCTATTATTATCCATATCAATATGACAATAATATATTGTGTAGACTTATATACACCCCATAATTATTAACTTTATATTGTCTGTTGGAATTCGACATTTTCCTCTATTTATATCATTGCTATATAGGTGACGCGTGGAACACTTGATCGATGAATGCTGCACCTTTGATGGCCACGACACACGATGATACGTCGGATATAGAATTATGATGATGCATCGGTCGTGCATCCGATAATTTTATAGGGGCTTACGACATAACGGGAATGAGCGCCATGAAATATCTATCTATCTATAAATTGCATATGAATACAATCGGTAGCGTGGCTTCAGGGTCCCTCTTCCGGTATTGGGTCCATAATGCCGACGTGTTTTCGACGAAATTATGTTTTTTTTTAATTTGTATATTACATATAAATTCTTTCACATTATATATAAAAATAATAGACTATAATACTATACTTATACGGTAAAATCGATTTATATTCGAATGGTATAAATCATATTATAATACCGTGCACGTATAATAGTACGAATCCTGATCATCATTGTACAAATCAATCTATTTATTATATTTTATATTTTAATCTTATTGTTTTTTAAGCTTGTCCCTATTGTGTTCGTTGCTCACCCATGCAATCACCCTTTATTATTATACGCATTACATTCATATTTTATAATATATCTTCTATATATCTACATTATATTTCGTGATTACCGTATAGAATAAATAAATAATACAAAAACCATAACAGCTAATACCAATGGCTAAGTATCTTTATGCGTGTGGTATAATAATAATTTAATAAATAGCCACACCAAGAAATTTCGTCGTGTTCGAGTTATAGAAAAGTTGTAAATCGATAATAAGCGTGCGTGTGACGGAAATAATAATATACTTATATTAATATACTTGTATACTTATACTATAATTTGTATTATGTAAAGTTGTGGAGCATTTCTAGTCGCCCGTGATGCATGCGATTTGGGGACTCCGATTCGACAACAAACTCAGCTCATTTTAATAAAACATGCAATAAACATATATTATTATTATATCAAACACATTAAAATCTTTTTCGCAAAATTCAAAATCGTATATTTTTCAAAACGAATTATATTTCGATCGGTTTTTCATTAGGTATGACAATAGTTATTATTTATTTTATAAAGAATATAAAGAGTACACAAAAATTAGATTAATTTTAACTATTCGGATCTATGAGGGCGTGATTTTATGAGTTTAAAATCAGGCAAGCATGAACACACGCGAAGTCATTATAATCATTTGAATTTGAATACAAATGTAATTACCAGAAAACCTGACCGAATTTATGCAAAAAAGGGTACTTGCAGTTTAAACTATTAGTACGGTTATACAACAATTTTGCATCTCATACTATATTTGTGAATTTAATCTACGATTAAAGTATGAAATTAAGAATTGTACATACAGAACCCGCAAATTTGGTGTCAAAGTAGGAAAATGTACACATTGTCCAAACATTGGGCAAAGTTATATACTTATTTGAGAAGGAACAGATTTATTAGCATTTGAAAATATTTTTTATGAAGCATCAAAATATAGAAGTGTAATATTACATTTTTTTAAAACCAATATTTTTTGTTTTTTTTTTGAATTTACAATTTTGTTTTCTCTTATATGATAAAATATTATTTTATTTTTATCCGTGTATTAAATATTGTTAACGATCCTTCATCAAATCGTTGGTACCTACATATAGATTTTTAATAAACCCGATATTATATTTTTCAACCGAATTCTAATCTACGTTTTTATACATAAACTATAGGTGTATAATCTAACTTTGTTGTTTTAGTGTAGGTAATCTCACTTTGTGAACTAATTTTACCGAGATGGTCAACCACCTGTTGCGAATTGAATATATCTAACACTTGCTGTATTTTCGAACAAAGTTCAAACTACTTTCTAAACTTTCCCGATATAACTAAAAACAGTCTCTGGAATATTCATCAAAATCAGTCAAGTAGTTTTTGAGTATTTAAGCATCCAGTTTTTAAAACATACATTAATTTTTATGTATTATATAGATTACCTATATGTAAAAGTCTCTTTTATTTCTATAATACCAGTGACAATTCCAACCTTATATATATATATTTGATTTTTGTGATCCAAAACGAAATTCCTGTTTGTGGCACCCTATATTGCAATCTATATAGATTTCAAAACGAAATTCTTTACAATCCTCGAGTCTTAATAGGATGTGAATATGTGTGCAAAATGCAAATTGAATAAGTTGTTGTTGTTCCGGAGATTGATTATCAAGTACTAACTAACGTAATTAATTTTATAAATAAAGAAGAAGATTTAGAAGAAGAAAATATATTTTCCAAAACTCTAGTTACAAGTATTCTAATAAATATATTTTTTACTTTCTTAATACATGAAATTATCTACTTTTAATATTTCAATAGACACCCATTTTTTAGTAACAATTGTTAGCTGATTGTATTTTGTCTATATTTTTTACGTAAATTAAGCTATTCAATTTTACCCCTAATTTATGATGTACAATATAGTACTTATATTATCATTATTTTATCGTTTTATTTACTGTGACATTTAGATTACAGTTGAGTTATCCCGAAATAATTGTACAACTGTATATAATATACAATACACACTATTGAGTCTTATACGTAGTGTTAGGTGTATGAAGTAATTGTAATAAACCTACAGATAGGTACTATTATGACTGTTATAAAGACTATATGACGATGCAGTGTAAAACCAGTCGTTTATTAATTTTACCCACTTTGGATACGACGCAAAGTATTCCCTTCCATTAAACGTTAAGTATATAATTTTATACAGGTAAAACAAGTCATGTCATTACACGGCCACCGCCGCATTCTTGCAATAACAATTTATTGAGACAGGTAATAACGATTAGTGTGAAGACACACCTTATAAGACTCGTTATTCTATAAAGAATAAAATATGTGTCTATCGTCCATATAATATATGAGACATTGCCGTTCCAGGATTTTAGGCCAAGTAAGAAGTATTTCATTTTTGTAAAAATTATTAATGTTCAAATGCACAAAACAATAATATTAATGATCTTTACGGATCTTATTGCTTCCCTGTAAGGTAAATCCTAATCACAACTACCACGGAATAGAAACAACATCGTTGGACATCATATATTATTATATTAATAATATATAGTATATAATTTGGAAATAGAATAATAAATTCTGGTCAAAACGCCAGCAGGTAAATATATATACACATAAAATTCTTCTACGAAGTATGTGAGTAAAATTTTAAATTCCTATATGCAAGTTCGATTATGGACTCAAAGATCGTCGACTTTGAGAATAAAATACAATATGCATACATACGCCGAATCATTATTACGCCATTGCTGCAAAAAACGATACGAATTGCATTCTACGGCGATATATACACGATATAATAATATGTCGTTCGCTTTACCTCCGGACTCCGCGGACAATGACCGCGTGCGGGATGACAAATGCGCTGCGGACCGTTTCAGTATTATATATATTATACCTCTACTGCAGTAGATAAAAAAAAAAATCTACTGTTATATTCGTGTACTCGGCTGCAATATTATTCGAGATGTCATCGTGGTCGTCGGATACCAATAGGTTAGGTTAGGTATATATATATACGAGTATATATAATAATAGGACGCAGGTATCTACATCGACATCACGTTCTGACTTATAAATTATAATATTATTGTACGACGATAATTTCATGGATAACTTTATAATAATGCGGTATATATAGCGTATACCATACCGCCCATATACGTATGTATATGATGCATATAGTATGTAATATATTATATTATATATATACTGCAAACTGCAAATGTATATAAAATAGGCAAATCGCAAATATTTTTAAAATTGTGGTGAAACGAATAGAATAATTGCAGTGAAACAATAAAATAATATATATAGATTAGGAATAGTCGTATATATATAGACTATATAGGTATTCTATCGATTAAGAACGATATATTTAATTAAAAAGGAAAGTTTGGATAACGTTTAGCACATGGTGTAAAGTCCGGAATTATTGTTTTTTTTTAATTTGTTATTGTTGTATTTATTTATTCTGGTCTAATCTGATACCGACAAGCAATTATAAAATGCATATCTCGCCTGAAAAATAATATTTTATCACGAAAAACTTAACACTTTTTTAAAACGACATTTTATTTAGATTAAATGTTAAAACTTAAAAGCAGTAGATTTTACTATCTCGCAAAACATTACCAGTGCAAAATACGATTGACTGTACATAATATATTATACGTATATTATTGATAATATAAACGTATGTCACTATATTGTCAGTACCTACACCATATAATCGTTTTAAATACATATATATATATATATATATATATATATATATATATATATATATATATATATATATATTACACTATTATACATAAATATATAATATAAGAGTATATAATATTATAGTAAGTTACAATTTGGCATACATAATTATTAATTTAATGAAATATGAACACCCAATACAGTAATTTTATGTAAATAATGTACTAAATGATTTATGAATATGAAAGTTGCTTAATGTTAATTTCCAAGTCTTGGTCTAACTCATAAAACTATATACACTTTAGAAGTAGCCAGTATATAGCCGTGTACTGTGTACGTAATACTCAATATAATTTTGATCGTATATAATTGAAAATTGAGTCGTTTTGAGTTTAAAATGCACACGGGAAATCAAACCTCTCACTGATATTTCTCCACGGTCGTTTTAAATAAAGAATTTTAGAGCATTATCTCGTTTTAAAATCCGACTGGTTTTAAAGTCACCACACGAATAGGTGTATATATAGTTACTGTATGTATATATAAAACGTGTATACAGTAACTAAATAATATATAGTATATAATATACACGATGATCATAATTATGAATATTAGATGAAGGGTATAAATTGACACTTAATATTTTTGATGATTGTATTTTCAGTCTTTATACAGGCGCATAATATTTATATAAGGATAGAGACTAAACGCCTTTAAAAAATAATTAATAGTATAATGTGTATAGGAAGTAATATTATATAATAATAATATTACGTTGATGAATCATTGTTTTACAGTTTCTTCTATGCAGTCTATTTATTTTTTAGTTTTTACAAACACTATTACTTATATGTACACAATGTATTTAGAGATATCACATTATGCATACAACACGGCACTCACTGAGGGTTGGGGCGATACGATCATATGTATGAGCGCTTTGTCGTAAAAATACGCATAAGCTTCCGCGTACACGAACTAACGGGAAAACGGGCAGCACCGTAGACTGATGGTTACATGTATGTATTATATACGGGCACTGCAGCTGTAGGGCAATAATAATAATAATAATATAAAAATGTATTCGCGAACTGCAGTAGACGCGGCCGTATACATTTTTTATGCGTCTATATACATGCATATTGCACCTATACTGCACTGGGGGCGGTGCGGCGCCGAAAGGATTTCGATGGGTACCCATACATACACGATATATAATACACACCAGTTCTTTGATATCATATATAAGCTGGTATACCTATTATACATTAATCGTTTCATTTTCCCCCGAACCTTAATATATAACAGACAAATGTCGCGAGCGTCCGGCAAACTATATAAACAAAATAAAAAAAAAAAAAAAAACCGCACGACGAACGGAGACATCGGCTGCAGCTGCAGGTCGTACGTATAAAATATATATATATATATATGCACACATATCCGACGAGGTTTTCCCGCGAGACTCGCCGCGAAAAGTGCATCATGGCGCGTTTTTTTTTTTTCCTCCATATACCTATATCATAGATGCACATTGGCGCGCGCGTGTGCGAAGTGCATCGCCGGGGCGGCCGCCGGAGGGCGGGCGAGCGGGCCGGAGGAAACGGGTCGCGTCGATGGCTTCCGGGTGAAAGGGTTCGTGAGACGGACGGAGACGACCGCGGACGGCGAGAGTCGGAGAGAGCGCGCGGGTAAAAAGTGCATTGCGGGTGGGCGTGGCTCCGGTCGAGTGCAAGGCGTGTCGCGCGCGCCACGGCGGCGGAGATTTCTTTTAATTAATATAAACGCGCGCCCGCACGCGCAACGACTCGACGCGTCGTCGTCACAGTCGTGTGACCCGAACCGCCGCTCAGTCTCACTCGGCGCGTTTGTGTGCGAGTTGTGTCTGCTCGTACGAGACGCGCATTTACTATTTACGTATGCTCGTGTGTGCCCCCCCCCCCCCACATACATATGTGTACACAGCACTTGACGTATTGCGTTGTGTACACGCACGATGCATGTGTAGGTGTATAAATAATATATATAATATTATAATATGCACGCGGACGGTTAACGAGAGGAGAAGTAATCGCTTTTAGAGTTGCTCTCGCATTGGAGGATTTTCACTTCAAACGATAACGTACGGTGCACATATATATATACGTATATATATATATATACTGTAGAGCACCGTCGACGCTGCAGCCGCCCTATATTGCTGCAGCCGCCCTTAATAATTGCGAAAAAAAAAATAACCTCTCTCCCCGCGGGAAACGCGTAGGTATTATATACACACATAATAATATGTCGAAAAATCGTTGCGCTGCAGCGGCAGCCGCCGCCGCCGCCGCTCGTATATATGTCATCATATATTACACTCTAAAGCGCACTTGTATATAATATAATATTATATAGTAATAGTAATAATAATACATAGAATTTAATGTATATAGCTTAGATACTGCGGGTAAATATCTTACAGACGGGATACCTATAGGTAATATATAGCTATAGCGTTGCAGTTCTTCGTATACTGAGGTAAAACCTCTTATCGGAGTACACGCACACATATATATATAGGTAGATTGTAAAGCTTTTATTACCAAGGCCGAACAACATTTTTATCAACATAAATCAAAAGAAAACTAATAAAGAACAAATGTATATTAATTGATGAAAAACAGTTGAAATATTTTTATAATTATATCATGTCTAGAAAATGTTAACATAAATAAATGGTAAAAATTTCAAGTCTTTATTGTTAATCCTTTCCGCAGATATACATAATACATAACAAAAAAAAACAAAATCGATTTTCTCAAAAACTTAAGTGAATATTCCTGTTTTTTCTGTTTTTCGTTATTTACCCTGTAGGTAGTAGGTACTACTTTTTACATCCCGAATTCCGACATCGACGAGATCAAATTCATTAACAGAAACCACTGTCAATATAAAAACAAAACATACCTCGATCTGCTGTCAAATTAAAAAACACACATCACCGTCATTGTATAAAACCAATATACGTAGTACGTACAGTTTTCGTTCCGTTTAGAGTCTAAAAATATATGAGTTTCGCATCGTTCAAATAAATATTGGTACCTATACTATACTCGCCCTTTCGTCCCTCACATCCACCAAAGTCAATTCTCTGTGTTAGGTACACAGAGAATTGACTACTTTTCCTATTGGCTATTAGGTCCTGCAGCAGTAATATTGTGGCTGATCTATCTATTCGCGTACTCGAAATAGGATAAGCCCTCATATTGTATATATTTATGTTTCCTATATGTTACGAGCAAAGTATAAAAAGCTCGGGAATTGTGCACATTGCCTGATCAATTTTGTCAATGTGAAAATAGTAATTTTAAGACTCAAATATTTCCTACAATGCTCGTAAGCATAGTAAGAAACTCTCCGAGGGAAGTAAACTCTGCTTAGAATCATATTATAAACGATAAAACTTGAATCAAATTATTATTTTTTTTTAATAATGAACATAATTTACTGCAGTATAGGTGCTTATGTATTTTCGGGCAGAGTGTTGTATAATTATCATTTTACAAATTGAAAAATATTAAAACACGTTAGCTATCTGACTAATCAATGTAAAAGCAAGTACTTCAATTAGAATCTAAACATTTATATTTTTGACATACCTATTAGATTTTACAATTTATATAAATTTACTCACTGTCGGGTTATATATACCTAATAGAGATTTTGAATGGCAAATTATAATTATGTGCACAAATTTAAAATTTATTTTTCTATTTAAATTAAAAACTACTTTCGACCTAAATATGACGTTGTCTTACTAGTTTTAATATTTATCTAATTTTTAAACCTTAATTATGATGAACGTGCACAGTGCCAGATTTTTTACTACTACATAATAATATGTAGTAGCTATTAGTCTAGAGTACATTTCAAGTGATAGCAATGTATTGTAATTAGCTGAAAATATTTTCATATAAATGTATAATTCATAATATCTTATATTGATCATATATAATATAACACATTCCATACATATTTATATTGCAAGCAAAACAAAAAATAAACCAAACAGTAAACTATCGTACAGAGGCCGGATGTTTTATTATATAGTCATCCTCGATTTAGAGTTTGGTGTGCTACTGCGTGTGCTTTAATATTAAATTTGATAGCATTAATAAATCATTACGTTTGAAAAACGATTCCGAGCAAAATTCAGTTGAGACAGCGCTTGTTGACATTTTTCTGAGATTTTTCGACGATATAATTCGCGTTTATCATTGCATTATATTTGGATAAACTATTCAAGAAAAATTTTGTTTGGTTAAATTAATATTTGCTAGATCTTTAAAGAAAAGCATACTACGAAAACTTTTTCAAAACTAATTTTCGCCTATCCAAAAAGGTGTTAACAGAAAAAAATTGCAACAAATATGGATTTATAAACATAACTATATTTATCGGTAAATATAATTATATAAACGTAATATCAATATTATAGCTAATATAACTATCTATTAACATTTTTTAAACTAAAAACGATTAAACTATAATAATATATACATCAGCATTACTATTTGTAAGTTTGGTCGACGATGAAAACAACTTGCGCTGCTGTACATGAAATAGAGATTCTTTGCTTCTACATATATGTTCTTGTTTCATAACCTTAAAATATTGTTATAACAACTTAATACAATATAAGGTATTAATTAAAATTTTTTCATTTTTTTTCTTTTATGTTTATATTAATTATATTACAATTCTAAATAGTTATTAAGTTATTAGAATATGCCGTAATGACTACGAAATCTTTACAATGATGCGTTAAAACGTGTAATAATTATATTATATTATATCGTTCACCGTACGTTTGTACCGATCATTATTCGAAAGCGTATATTATTATATGCTTAGGCGGTTAACAAGCCATTTATATTCATTCGAACTTCGTGTAATCGTACACCTATATATGATACATAGCATAAAAAAAATAATGTGTATAGTATAATAACGTATAATATTATAATCACTGTTAAACACAGATTTAACTCGTACAGATAATAATATAATAACGTTATATCGTCGAACACATTCGAATCGACGCGGTAATTTAGTTTTCAAAAATCGTTTTGACAAATACCCCATTAACGTTGCGCGACGACGTCACGTTAAAAAAAAAACAGAACCGGAATAGCATAACGTAAATCGTATTCTAGACTTATTAATGGTATTTTTTCTTCGTTATTCCGACGAATTAATATAGACGAAGGCGAATTTCCGACCATTCCGTAAGCGCCCTAAAGATCGCAAATCACGTTTCTTTTTTTTTTATATTATTACAAAACTCCCGAGTATTCGGTTGCAGTCATATAATAATAACAATATTATATTGTCGTGTCTTTTCGTAGAAGAACAACAACAACGATCTCTTTAATCTTATATGTTATAAACTGAATACGCGCGCGCCATTCGTTATGATATAAGGACAATAGTTGTAGATACGTATAACTTACCAAAAAAACAGCCCATCAGGTAATTATTCTTAATTCCTTACACGTGTCGACATTTTTAATTCGGACCACCGCGATTATTAACGATTATTGAATATAAGTTAACGCAGAGTAATTAGAGAAATTAATTATGAAGGAAATATTTTTATATTTTGAGACAGGTTTTTCAAAAAAAATAAGTTTAGTTTATATTGTTTCATGCTTACAAATGGGATGTAGAAGGTATTTTATAGGTTGCACATACTCAATGATCTTGGGTTTACGTTGGTTTTTTTGGTTTGTTATCGTGGACCTACTTAGTATTGGTTGTTAATTTACTCCAAGATCTCCATCGAGCGGGTAGATACTATATAAATATACATTTTTTTTTTTTTTGATGATGATGTGTGCATCAATACGGTGTTTGTTGTATATTCCATATAAATTTAATATCTATTAACTTTATATTTATAAGTTTTGTAGAATCTGATTAACCTTTGTTAGTATACTATATCGAACTACTTAATCTGAATTTATCACACTGTATATCATGCCATTTCACCGGAATTATTTATTCGGGTTTTGGGTGTTGAAAAAAAATTTGGGTGAATTTTTCTAATTACAGTTAAGCTTAAATTTATTCGGGTTAATTACGGTTAACCCGGGTGTTAAAAAATTCATGTTTTATATCAATTAACATGAAATTTTCAATGCAAATCTGATATAGTAATCAAATTTTATTTTTAAAGTACACATAACAAAAAAAAAAAAAAAATCATACTAAATTAATTCTTGCCATTTGTTAGTCCCTTTATTATTGAAAAATATTCTAATTTATAAGGAATTTTGACTATACATATTTTTTTTCGACTAAAAAGGGCAAATTGTTCTGCCCCGTTGGAAACCAAATAAAAAAATCTACCTTTTGTATATCTAAGATAGATCTAAAATTGTAGATATGATGATAGATTCTTTTACATAAATTTTTATATTGCAATATTAAAAATCGATAAAAATAAATAATTTATAATAATATAATACAACAAAAGAAAAAAGAAAATAAGTTACCTGCGAATTATAGTCACGTAAACTAGTCACGTAATAATCTTAAATAAAAATCAGTTGAAAGTTTAGAAACGTTAGACTTAAACAGATATTTGGCTCTTCGCGAAACATTGTATATAATTTAGAATTTTAAAATACATTTTTTTCTTTGCACTTTTATATTTAGTTATTATTTTTGGTTGTAATTTTTTTTTAGTTAACATTATTATGTTAATTTATCGGTCAAAGAGATCTAGTACCTAGTCCTAGAATTTAACTACCCGACACATGATCACTCTAGGGACTAAATCACACAAAACAATTATTATTGTTGGACATTGTGAAAAATAATAAAACAATGGCGTAGGTCTTCTTACATTTTGAATTATAACATATACAAAACTTTAATCAATGTAACAAAGTTTACATTACTTATTATAAAGTAACAATATATATTCTTTAAACATGCAAAATATACAAACTATCATCTTAGTTAAAAAAAATACATACAAATTAATATGCCACTTAATTAAAATAAGAGTTTATAATTCGGATTTTGTGTTAACCCAATTATTTTATTCAAGTTTCGGGTATTAATTTTTTTTAATTGGTGTTGTATATACGGATTTGGAGTTATGCAATTTATTCGAGTTAATTTGGGTTTCAGGTTACGTTTGGGTGCAAAGCCCTGCTAAATATGAACAAATTACAATCCTAACGGATATTGACGAAAAAAAACTCATAAGTAAGCACTAAATCGTATAAAAAAGGGAGAATAAAGTCTTTGGATAAATGGAGAAATTAAATATAATATGTTTGTAATATTGACACATTTTTAGAGTCTGGATGGAGCAATAAATAAACCATTGTTTTTATAGAATTATATAGTATATGCGTGATTTTTTTATATTTAACATCAACTTTACGAGAAATTTAAATGCTTTAAACTTCAATACTGAGGATGATTTATCCTAGAAAATGTTGAACTAATTAGTACTATATTGAGAAGGAAATGATGAAAAGTAGAAATTTTCCAGTACTTAACAAAATAATCGGGATAAATTAAACAACATTACAGAAAAATGATAATATTTATGCAATAACAGTTTTTCTCAAAATAGTTTTCGATTTTATGTTTTTTTAAAAACAAATAACCTTGGATACTTAAAAATTTCACAAAATATTAAGATTAACATCTAAGATACGATAGGTACATTTTAAAAATATTTTGACATTATCATTATTTATTATTATTTTTTGAAATATCAGGCTTTTTCGATTTATATTGATAAAATATTTTTTCCAAATCGAAAAGCTTAAAAATGTTGTGTATTAGGTTCATCATAAAGTCATAAGTTGTTCTTACAGCAATTAAATATCTATACATCTAAACTACGGTCACTATTTTAGACTCTGAGTCGAGAGAAGAATGTATTGATTTTACAATCCTGTGTATTTTTTTGTGTCTGCGTACACGATATTATGTCGAAATATTGCTTCGATTTTCAACTTTAGAAACTTTTTTGCTGCAAAAGTTAAGCAAAATTGGTGCATTCGAACTTTTATTTTTGAAGATTCCCATAATTTTCAAAAGAGTCGGAAAAAACAAAAAAAAAAAAAAAAAAGGAAAAACGGTAATTTTTACGCAGTCAATTTTTAACAAAACCGATTTTGTTTTTTGGTGTAACACTAAATATAAGAACTGTAGATACATGAAATTTTCACTGAATATTTATACTATCTTTTTCTATAAAGCGTACACGGTTTTAAATATATTTTGATAATTTTTGAGCTATTTATAGGCATAAGACATTTTTTAGTTTTTTTTTTTATTGTCGTTCAAATGTTTTTGCTTGGTCAAAAAAATTCAAAAATTGGATACAAGATTCCTCATAACTTGTTATTAGTGAAACTTTTAAAAAAAAAAAAGTACCTACAATGTACAGCAGAACGGTACCCACTTGCCGACATAATTTTTTTTTTATTAAGCGCACGTTTGCAGTTAAAATTTTGATGATATTGGATAATAATATATTATTCAAATGCAAAATAAACATTTATGTTATTTTGAAATAACAATTAAAATATATATATATAAATTATAAAAACTTTAAAATGCATACGTTGTTTAAATTAATAATTCCAATAAATTATAAAATTGTATACACTTACAAATTATAAAATTATGTATAACTATTAATATTTTAAGCTATTTTTAGTATGATTCTACAACCTGGGAACTAAAACAAAAATCCGACGTCTAAAACCCCAACTACCTTATTACTATCAAATGTTAACGCAGACGAAGATTAAATTAAAAATTTTAATATTAAAAAATAAAAAATATATAAAATGTTCAATAACTTAAAATAGCATGTAAATATCTTTATCCTTGTAATTAGATATTAAGACTTGTAAATTGTTATAGCATATGAGATGCTGACAAATTTTAAAATTAATAAATAAAAAAAGTTTTTTTAGGCAGCTAAAGTTTAAAATTTTTAAGTTTTTTAAAAACTTTAAAATAAAATGTTTATTTTTGGTCATATTGATTGAAAATGTATACATACAAGGTTCGTCTTAAGTTTTCTTATAGTGATTTAAACATATCACCAATAACTACATGCAATTTTCTTTTATTATCGTCTGGAGTTAAAATTTAAAAAAAAAAATCATAAAAATTGAAATATAAGTGAATGTTTTTCATTTGTTTTAACGAACTTGCAAAGAAAACTATTTTATAAAAGGTAAATACATTAAATTAAATCAAAGGAATTATTATTAAAAGATAAATAATGAAGTACGTTCGAAAAGAGTTGAAGTTTGGTGAATAAAAGTAATTTATGTTATTGGCACAATTTATTGTTTGATTGTTAAATAAAAAAAAAAAAATCTTTTGTAGCGTAGCCGCAAAAGTGTGTACCTACCTACCTATTGTAGTAAAGATGAATGGAAATCAAATCAGTAAAACGGTTTTAGTCGTTCATCTAAACCGATAAGACAACGAATAAAACGTTTTTAATATTGTAATACTAATAATCGATGGCACATTCGCACTCCTGCAATGTTTGGTTCAAATCACGTGTTTATTATTGTCATCTCAATATAATAAATGAATAATTAATGTTTTTTTTTTTTTTAAAATAGTCAGAATAGTGCTGTCTATAATATTGTTTTCTAAGGCGTTATTGTTATAGCTGGCGTATGGTAAACGCATGTACTACACTTACGGTGCTTGGTGTTTTTCTTTACTCAAAACGATTGCGTTTTTAAGGTCTCGAGGACATAATATAATATAATATCGCGTATTATATTATTATGTTTATATTATAATAGATGAAACGTCCTGACGGCGGCGGCGGCGGCGTACCCACCTCAAACAACACAATAATGGTCACGTCGCTCGTGTAAAATACGCGCGCCGCCGCGCAATTTAAAACAAAACATTTGAATATAACAAAACGGTTTTTTTTTTTGTCGGTAGAAAACGGTAATTTAACGTAATATTTTAATGACATGTATTTATTATATACTATATGGGGTACTACTCGTACCTACATAATAGTATTATAGCATTCGGTTTGCGGCGTCTATTGTCGATAATAAGTATAATAATGTACTAATTAGGGATGAACGGACATCCGGAATCCTGATAATTTGGACGAAACATAGTTCAAACTTATTATTTTTTTTTTTTTTTTGTACAGTATTACAAATTATTCGAGTAACAAGTAAATTGTGAAACAATCGTCATATTACTATTATATTTAATCAATGATATTACTGCAGTAATATTCATAGACATTTTGAATCTGTAGGTCAATTTATGTATGTAATGGTACACGATGTAGTTATGATAGTCTATATTTTGTTATGTGGACAAAAAAAGAATACGCGTTTGTCTAATTAAATTGTATTGCGCACGAGTTTAAAAATAAACGATTCAATAATAATGTCGTATACCTACATAATTATAACAAATATTATTAAGCATTTGAAATTGTACAGTGTCATAAAAAATAAAAAATAAATTACATTTTCTATCACTAGATATGCATAATGTATATTACGATGTAATATAATATGAGTGTTTATTTACTGACCTAATCTAAATTAAATTACTTATCTATAACCTAAAAACAAAAAAAAAATGAATAATATATTTATGGTTTAAGACACCATGAATATAAAAATGTATTATTTATTATTTATAGTGATCGCAAAAAAAGTCTTAATTTTAAACTCTAAGGTCCTGTTCTTAAATGGTCCTCTCTTCATGTGTTTCGTGTATTTCGTGTCATTGTTCTTAATCTTCTATCATATACATTACTTATTATTTATTTATGTACAACAGATATATTCTAATATACATTTTTATAAAAAAAAAATAAAGTGATCGTGCCTATAATGAATAAATCTATCAATAAAATAATTTTAAATTTAAATCAAAATTAGGATTTGTATTTATGGATAATTCAGTTTCCGAATCTTTATCACATTAGCTGTAGAAATTCATGTTCTATATACACATCATAAATGTGCCACATATATTGTGTTTTCAATCATCATTATATTACCAAAAAATAATGCCGGTAGAAGTTGTACAACCATAACATAACAGCTTTTTAAAAACAATTTCCCAGACTTTCGAATGATAATTTAATTTACAGTTAACACAATAATTATTATAATCACAAATATATAAGTTTTATTTTAAACATAATTCTAAACATGTACGAATATACTTTTAAAAAAATAGGTTATTTCAATATTGTTATATATAATAAGTTATATATTATATTTGCTATGTCATATATGAGTTTCATTCTACTTAAAATATAATAATTTGATAACATAACTGTACATATAATAGACTGATCAACGTAGAACCTAAACTATGATAACTGGGAATTTGATATTTTGATAATACTTTCGTACCACTATGTAATTGTGCACCAAGAAAGGATTTCCAAAAATTCCATTGATTACATAAGATAAAATAGTTATTATGATTATAACTGGATATAATTTTATATGATTAAAATATATTAATATGATTTATACAAATTTGATATATATAAATATATTATATATTTGTTGTATTTGATATTTGGTTGCTATATTTTTTATTCGCGCAGAAGTTGCACTGTCGCCATGTCAGCCATCATTGCCCATCATCTGTGTTGTGATCCGGCAAGTCTCATAAAGTTTTCTGTATTCTTTTTTTCGATTCCATTGTTTCAGATATATATATAGATATTTAAAGACTACCCTGCCTGACTGTCTGACTGACTGACCGATCAACGTAAAATCTGAATTATAGTAGGTAGTACTTGAAATTTTCACAGTGCCTGTTGATTTTTTAACATAAAACATTTTTTTTTTTTGTGAATGATCTATAAATACAACCGAAAAAAATCGCAACAATATTATGACACTGCGAGATGGATAAGACCTAAAGTCTAACACTCTTACATGTTGTAACCGAATTTTGTTTACTCGTTCGTTGAACACTTGAAGCCTCAATGGAGCCGATCCCACTATAGATCTATTACGTATACGTCTATACCTACATCTAACGCAGACCTTCTCTTCTCCGTTTAACAAACACGATAAATGTATAATAGTGTTTAATCGCTATTTATTTACGATTTACACAATATTATACGGCGTGATACTTTAATACTCGTTCTAATCGATATGGCGTCAGACAGGTGAGATATAAAATTCCGCCGACACGTCTTATGCGCCAAACGGGCGCTGTGCATATCGATGTCGATCCGAGATCGCAATCGGCCAAGCCAATCGTCGGTTTTATGTGATATTGTTATGTAGTATATGCACACTGTCATTCTGTATTTCTGTCGATCATAATTCCATTAAAACTCGATTCCCCGACAAGTCGATCATTATCTGCTGCTGCTGATTCATCGGTCATATTCGTATCATATTTGTATTATCATTATTATTATTATTATTTAATATTAAAATTTTATTAAACATTATATTGAACATCGCACAGTGTTCTGAGGACCTTTAACATGAAACTAGAATTCCTCGTCGTTCTTGTCTCTTCGATAAATTGAAAACACCTCCTGTGCACATTGCACAGCACACACTTTATTCTTACTCCAAAATATAACTTAAAATATATTCGTATAAAATAATATGTCCCGTGACCATCAAATTCCACAGTCAGTGTTTTAAAAATAACATCGGTTATATTATATACTTTTATACTATAATCACGCACATTAACTTAACCCTCACTGTCGCTTTTAAGGGTCTAATCAAAAATGGACATTGCCGGTTCTTTTATACGGTCATACATACGATTATTGTTTTATTTTCTCCCAAATTTTATTATTTCGATTTTTTACGGGATGCGCGCAGCCGCTTAAGCGATTAAAAGACGATAAAAACCCAAAGAAACCCCGCGGTTTATCCACGATGTGACTACTGTTATTATATAATATTATGTATACACGAGCGCGCAATAATCGCGGGCGTAATGCCGCCGCCGGTGGAAGAGACTTTATAATATACCTATAAAAATACAAATAAAAAGGGTACCACTATAGTACGCGTATGTTTATTTATGTCACCGTCCGACCGTGCGCGACAGGCGAGGTATCTATACTATCTACCTTTATTACGCGCTGCGCATTGGCGTCTGTCTGATTTTTAAACATAGATAGTAACTGCAGCACCACAATATATTATAATAATATGTTATACGCGTACAAAAGATGTATGCAATGATACGCGTACGGACAAACTCCGTCGAAATAAGTTTGGAAGTTTCATCGCTGCGGCACTGAAGTTGCGGCGAATTTATAATTGGACTACGACATTGGAGAATACTCTGCTGCTGTTTCGTCGGTTGTTCGAGATAATTTCAATATACAACCGTGTAAAACGTAGAATTTATCTCATACGCTTATCATTAAGCGGGTACCTATTATAACATGCTAGACAAACTCTATATTACTGTTTACAGAGCTACAAAGATTGATAAAAATAAATTCACGTCAATTCGAACCATATACAATAGTTAATACCAGGTTTAGAGATCTTGAACGTGCAGAAGACAGTATTCGAATTTTTGAAAATCCGTCTGCCCTAAAAATAGAAACTTTACTCACAGATCTTCAGCTTGAAGTTATCGAGCTCATATCAAACAACTATTTGAAAGACTATTCAAGAATACTGGTTTTCAACAATTTTACGCCATGTTTTCAGTAGAATCATTTTTAAATCTCAAAAAACATGCGTGTGAAATTATGTTAATATCTAGTTCCACATACTTATGTGAGCAGACGTTTTCAAAAATGAAATACGTCAAATCTAAGTCTAGAACAAACTTAAGTGACAAACATTTACAAGCGACACTACTAATTGTAACCATAAAGTTTAAACTATCGAGACATTTTAAAAAACAAACAGTTCCAAACGTCTCATTAAGTAACTTACAAATTTTGAATTATAAAAATTAAATTATTATATAAATAAAAAAATAAACATTTATATAAACAAACATATATTTTTCTAAATAAATCTTATCTATTCTTATCTATTCCACAATTTTATAACATCTCTATTTCTTTGAAAATGTTGGCCTGCGATACCAAAGTGTATTTCAAATTTGGCCCGCCGTAAAAAAAGGTCGGAAACTCCTGGTATAGACTATAGAACCTCAGCGGCGGTGCATCCGATTGCATGCCAAAAAAATAAACATAAATTGGAACGTCTGAATTGTATGCCAACTCTTACAGGGGTCTGTCCGAATCGCATGTCACATCTTATGTACTTCTGTGCAAGTCTTAAATTTTTTTTAACTTTTCTAATTTTTCATTACAATGACCCACTCGACACCTATTGTATAGCAAAGCGGTATCCACTTGCCGACCTTTTTTTCCGGACTTTTCTAATTTTTCAAAAAACGAAAAATAAATCACTCAACGTTTTTATTTATTAATAAAAAATACATAAAGTTTATTTTAATTTATTTATAATTTCAACTACTTCTTAAATACTATTTGTTTCGTTTTTTTTTAGTATAATAACAATACAAAAAAAAAAATACCTGTAATATCATCATATTGTCGTCTCCGACGTCATATATGTGCAAATTGAGTACTTTTACTCAGATATAAAAATATTTCAATCTAAAAACAAATCAATTGTAATAACCATAATATCATTGAACATTTCTTACCGTATTTTGAGGATACTTTGCACCAAATTTCTTGTTTTTATAATTTAAAATATAAATTGTCTTAATAATAACAATAGAACTGTACTCGTTTCGCAGTTTTTTAGGTAACAATGTTTAGAATAATTCTGTAAGACTAAAATTTGGTCAACTTAAAAAATTGATTTAAATTTTTTAAAAAAAAAAACTGGTGCGATATTATATATGGTGTTGGGTGACTTTACACCAATATCAAAAACTTATCTTATTTCAATTATAAACAAAACTGATGCAATGTTAGATACACATAACTTATTGTGTATAAGACTTAAATGAACAAAATTCAATAAGAAAAATCAAACAAAACACTTGAGACATCATTCCATGGCGTCATCAAAATATCATCATATTATGACGAACACAAACAATTTTTTCGATCGTCGTTTTTTCATGTTTCTAATAAGTTCTTTTCAAAAACACCAGGTTTGGAAGGAAATCAACATATTGGCGTTAAAATCAGTTCAAAAGACATTTTGCAGTTAGGGAACAAAATGATAAAATTGATATTTTCTTATCATAAATTGTTAACTTGCTATTTTGTAAAACAACATTTTTTTTGTGCAAAGTATCGTCAAATTACGGTATATACGTTTGCATTTTTTGAAAAATTAGAAAAGTCAAAAAAAAAATTTAGGCCACGCACGTAAGTGTATGATTAATAACTTGTATTTGGACAAATTTGCAATTTGGTAGACTCCTGTAAAATGTGGCATGCAATTCGGACAGACCTCTTTAAAATATGTCATACAATTCGGATATTATTTTTTTTTTTGACATACAATTTAGATGTAGCCTTTAGCGGAAATCTTCGTAATCAAAATATGTTCCTCGACCAACATGTTTTTACCCTCATGTGACCGCATATATGTATGAATTATGATTTTATATTAATAAAAATAAAAATAATTTAATCGATATTACATGCCTATAGTAGACTATAATAAACTAAAATATTTATTGCAAACAGTTTTTGAAAGCAATAAGGAATCGAGATATTTTTTTGGAAATCAAAGAGATTTTTTTGGTATTTTACTCGTAGTTATCACAATTAAATCAAAATATGGTTTTATTTCTAGCAGTGGTTTTATTGTTAGTTCACAAGCGTACCAGTGAAACGTATTTTATTTTATAAAAGAAATATTTTTTTCCGACAAGTCGTTGATTATTCAGAGAACTGCGTAGCAGTTAATTTTAATAATTCAAGCCCGACGTATTCAATAATGTGTTACGTGTTTTGGCGTTACTATGTAATTTTTCGGAGCCAAAGAAAAAAAAATGCGAATGAAATATTTTCACTAATGCACACGCGAAACGATATCGTTGGCTTTTTAAACAATATAATATTAAATCCTTATTACACAGAGTGCTCTACATAGAATTATACGATTATGATGGGTCTATACAAATTATAAATACCAGATGGATATTACGATAAACCTATTGCTATAGTTGTATTAGTAACTTATACTATACTATTTTATGCGGTTTACGGCTTTTAAGAAATATTATTTGTACAGACGTTCAATAACACTCCGATGTAGATCTCAAAGCAATATAAAAGTACCTACAATAAACCTACATAATATTTTAAACATTTCGTCCGTACGCATTTCTAACATTACATAGTACCTATTAAACAGCTATACATAATATTATTATATTACCTTGTGTTGGACAATCCTGAAGTCTTGTGATACGTTCTCGCGATGTGGAATAAATTATATTATAAAAAAAAAAAAATAACGATACAATCTGCACTATATTATATAAGACCAATGCTATATGCGTTATATAATATTGGAATCGTGCAAAGGCAAGACTCGAGAACAAGTCGTCGGCCTATATATTTTAATACGCGCGATGTCGTCTATCTATATATATAATATTATAATATTCTTGTCAAATGGCTTTCAAAACTTTGCAGCGGGTCGAAAAACAAAAAAACGATGTGTCACTAGTTGCTACGGTGCTATATATAATATCGTAATATATTATGCAGGACCTCGCATGATATTTTTATTTTACGCGAAAGTATATCCACCTATAATAATAATAATGTCATACTATACAGTTTCCGTCACGTACTCGGCGGTGCCGGCCACCAAACGAAGCTACGACGGAGTATATATTATATTATGAGCAATGTATCGGGTTTATTAATAGTATAACCGCACACACGCGTGATGTACCTAAAAAGAATAAAGAAAATATGGACAAACAGATCGACGGTGAATATATTATCATAATAACAACGGTCTGCAACGGTGACGTATGCGTGTGTAAATCGGCCCCATCTCGTATAATCGCAATATTGTAATGATAATGATAATAATAATAATATACGCATAATTTCTTTTGGCGGCGGCGGTGGTTTTGGGCTGTTGTTTTTTAAAAGAAACACATTTTTTTTTTTTTTTTTGGCGGCAATTCAAGTACCACACCGAGCGGAGCGATAACCATCAAAACGCCATTATAATACACGTCTCGGTGTACATAATGTGTGTGTGTGTGTGTGTGCGTTTTGGCGCTGCGGCCGCGTCCGCGCCCCGAATTTTAATGTCGCAAATAAAAATAACAACAACAACAACGCGACAAAGGACGAGAAAGAGACGAAATAATGCCCGTAACGACCGGCGGCCTCGTCGAAATACACGCCACACGTATTGCCTCCACTCTATGCAACCATAATATATTATGTGGGCATATATGGTGGGTACACCCATCACATATTATCGTACGCGATATATTATACGCACAGTGACGCGCACGGATCTCACCGAAAACGCCTCATAAAAGAGGTACATAGGTACACGCGATCCGTATAATATAATATATTGTTATCTATAGTCGGCGTATGTATATATATATATCACTGTGCTATATCTGCTGTAAGCGACATCCTCTCCCATCCGTATTTTTCTGGAGCGAAACGTACGGTTTTTATTTTTTTTTTTGTCCTCCTCCTCCGTCTCGCTCATATTATATTCGTGTACCATGTAGTATGCATGCGATGTTTAGGCGCAGTTGTTACACACACATAGGTATACCACCATTATACCGCGAGCACCGGTTATAGGTTGATGCGTGGCAAACGATAAACATCGGGCGACCGCGTTAAATCGACTACTCATCCTCGGCCATATGATATATTATCCGCATATATAACATAAATGTGCGCGGTGTTGTACGCACGTAGTGTTATGTGCGTGTAATATATTGTACATGTGTGCTGAAGTTGTGTTATTTTTAAAGATTTCGTTGACGACGAAAATGATTTCAATCTAAAAATGAAACGTTTCTCGTGGTCCAGTCGTTGTACACACTATCCAGTCGTCTGCAGCATACTGTATATTTTACGGAGTGGGTATACTCGCATAATTGCTGATTCTTTTAATCGTATATAATGCATATTATGAACATTCGTAATTTTACTGATTTTACGAATTTTATTTTTGATTTTTCATTCTGGTCGGTGACTTCAGATACGTGCATTTCTTAAGTTGTATAGGTACGAGTATATACCATATCCTAATGATTGTCACTCTATAAACGCACCTAAAAGTGAACCTGCAAAATATGTGTGTGCGTGTGTATGGTGTAGGGAGGGGAGAGAAGCACTGATTATCTAATGTACGTAAATGCTCTTAAATGTTAATAAACAATGTTCAGTGTTTATAAGTTAAAACATCAAACTTATAACAAAAATAAAAGTAAAACCACAATACTTAAAAAATTACTTTTATTTTTTATTTTATAACTGTAAAAAATTGAAAAGCTAAATTATTTGATATAATATAAATATTAAAAAAAAAAAAAAAATTAAATTTATTTATGAGAGTACCTACTTATAGGTTTTATTGGATATTTGGACCACGATAAAAAAAATCATTCACAGATTTACCGAAAATTAATAATACATAATATTATATATTATATATTATAATTTATAGTTATATACTTATATATATATAAATACTATAGCTGTACAACCCGAATTTGCGAGGGAACAAATGGAGAAACATAAAATACGGCGCTATATTGGCGTATCTCGTCTTTAGTTACCTCATTTCATGGGAAAATCGGCATCAGTGTGCCTCGCTTTGTGAACTAAATTGACCGAGATGGAAATCCTCGGCTATAGAGGATTGGAATAAGACACAGTATATTTTTAAACGTGGTACAAACTACTTTCTAACATTTTCTGCTATCTCTATAAACAATCTCTGAAACTTTCGTCAGAATTGGTCGAGTAGTTTTTGAGTCTTATTGCTACAAACATATATACGAATTTGCCTTTTGTCATACATTTGAATAACAAACAATTAATTAAATATCATTGCGTTTAATTAAAAAAGTCGATAGCAACGCGTGGTGAATCGGCTATAATAGTCTCTAAACCAATTTTTTTTTAAAAAATTTATTTCTGTGACCAGCGGCGACCTAATATATAAGCAAAACAAATTATTCGATTTTTGTGATCCAGAACGAAATTCCTTTGTGAGCTACATTATAGCATAAGTTGGAAAACGAAGCTATAACCACTCATTGAGTCTCAAGGAATGTGTGCGCAAATTTTGTGCCAATTATTGATAAGTGGTTCCGGAGATTAGCGAATACTATAATAAACACACCGCAATTCTCATATATATGAATGAGATACGATATATATTATATAATATTATATAGGTGTAGGCAATACAATTTATGTGACATAATAACCATCACACGGGCGAATTTTGCATTATATTTTTGATTCAATTTTATATAAATATAATATATAACCGCTCTTTAAATTATTTTGTCACCGGTGAACTTCCTTATAAATTGATTATGCCGCTACTTCAGTAACTCTCACGTGTCCCGTTCCCACTTTTCAATCTCGTCCACGCCCAACTTGGAACTTATAGAAGTATGCATATAATATATATATCTATATTTATATATAGGTATATTATATTTAATATGTAGTCCCGTACCACCCTTTCGAAACACGCCACATATAATAAGTGCCCATATACAGAAATATTAATAATGCGCCGCGTTTGTTTTTCCGGGTCAATTATTGTTTAAATTTAACACAAATGCTTAGGTGCCTAGGTAGTAGGTACTAGGTATTCAAATTACAGTTATTATAGTCTATATTATTATGTTATAGGATCTCTTTGCTGTTATAATATAAAACGTAATATTTATATATGAGCATTGAGCGTAACTTTCAGTGTTGCTTTATGGAATAAAAAAATTGAATTAAAGAAAACAAAACTAGTATGCTATATCATAATATCTATAGTCCATATGTTATTAAAACAAAAAATATACCGAGTGGTTCACCAATCATGCCTCACCCCTGTTTTTTCATTTAATAATGAATTTATTCAAATTCTGATTTTTGGAATTTTTAAATATATTTAAACACTATATTTTCAGATTCTCGAGATTTTTTTGTACTACTTCAGCAGTGTCCTGTGGTGATACAAAATTCTGTTTTTCAAATGAGAATGCCCTTTTTTAACTATAAATTATTCAGTGTATAATTTTTTTGAAATTTTTCATGTACTTAATTCAAAATTTAAACGAGTAGTTTTTCAGTTATTAAAATGTATATACTAAGGATATTATTCCTTATTGATAGTATTACAAAAATATAAAATATATGTAATATTGGATCTATTATTTATTATACTTAGACCAGTGCTCGAAATAGACCTCGCACTGGAATGGCGTTTCGATTCGTAATATTAGCTTTTGTGTCCGTTCCGGTTGGTTAAAATTAGAACTTAAGAGTTCCGATTCGTAAAAAATATTGAAAAAAAATTGCCATTTGATAAGATGTTTTTGACAGTATCGCATTTAAAAGGATTAAAATTATCAAATTTTCTTTGAATAAAATATAATATAATATAGAAGTTCTATTTTTATTGAAGTCGAACAGGCATTTTCACCTAACATCACAAGTGCCGTTTCTCCGTTTTATCGCAATAACAATGTTAGGATCGAAAATACAAGTACCTAAGGGCTATACGCTACAATGAAAGCCGTGACCGCAATAAAACTCAATTTATCGTCTATCTGTAATCTGTGTCTGTGTATTGCGTATACCTACCTAGTTATATTTTGATTGTAAAACTGTAAAAGTTTATTAATGACGATGCCAAAACTTATTTAGTCAGTGTTTTGCTCCGGTCGGACACTTTGTGTATCCGTTATATGTGTGACTTGCGTGTTTTTTTTAAATAATATAACTAAAAATAATGAGTTTTTTTTTATTAAGTTGGGTCAAAATAAAATTGTATTGTAAATTAAACACAAATTAAAAATTAATATTATTATTCGCATTAATTTTATGAGCGTTCTGGTTTTTCCGTTTCGAGCACTGACTTGGACCATTTTTATAAATTATAAATATTGGTAGATTTATATTATAACTAAAATGTTTAAATTCCCATAGCCCCCATATCTTCCAAACCCGTTATGTCATGGGCCTATAATTCTTATAGTACACAAAGTTAAAAAAAAAAAAAGTAAAATAAAATAATTCAAAAACTATTCGTTCAAATTTTGATTTTGATACGTTAAAAAATATTACCTGCTTAATAATTTACAGTTGAAAAGAGGGGTTCTCATTTGATAAACAGAAATTTGTATCTCTACAGGGCACTCTTTATAAGTAGTAAAAAAAATCTCAAGAATTTGATAATACGGTACTTATTCAAGAATATTTAAAACTTTCAAAAATCAATATTTAAAAAAATTGATTATTAAATAAAAAAAAAAAATGGAGGTGAGCGTGTTTGGTGAATCACTCCGTATATACAGATATTTTTATATGCTAATTATAAAACACACGTGATTTTTTAACTGCGAGTTTTTATAATATATTGCATTGAAATATGAGTTTAAAACGCATCAATTTCAATTTTAAATTTTTTACGCTATGGAATACTTAAACATTTCGAACAAATCACCACCCACAATGAGAGGTGGTATATTGCCACTACTATATCGAAGATAATGTAATAAGTGTGTGTATAAAAAGATATAGATTATTGAACGTTTAATAAATTTTGTATTTATGACTCATGTAGTCATGCTATTATATTATATACATCTAGTCAGTATCGGTATACGATACTCCACGTTATATGACGTGTTGAAGTAAAGTCAAACGTGAACGGCTTACAAATTTTGTCAAAACGGGTACAGATATTATTATAATTTAATTAAGAGGAATAGCTAAGGAAATTTATGTTTGTGTTTCAAAAATTCGTAAGTATAATATAAGTACCTATATTAGACGACTATACTATATAATTCAATACAATATAATAATAACTCATAATACATTTTAAAATTATTTTAATGTTTTAAAACCATTGCTTATATGAAGCGTGAAACATTTATGACTTAAATTTTCATTAATTTTATCCAATTATTAATAAAACAATTAACAAGTATATTTCTACTAATATCGTTTATAAATTAGGTATATATAACTAAGTTCAGTTACTATTAAAGCTACTAAATTAACTTTTTAAATTTTACTGAACAATAAATTTAATATTAAATCTATTTTTTAATTTGACTACTTATAGGTACATATTAATACAACAGTTACTTTATGATATCTAAATTATATATGCATATAGGTAGTTTATTCTATAAATTTATTATTAGATGCTTACAAAATCAATGCTTAATTTTAAAACACTTCAAGTCTTCAACCTACTTTTATGATTAATTGAATGTTATAATATTATAATGCAATTTTATACAAACTTTTTTAAACTTCATCGCGTATTTCTGTTATTTTTAAAAAAAATGATTACAATATTTTCTATACCTACTAACTTGCACGCAAATAATTACTTTTCTCACTTAATAAAAATAGAATCTTTAGCACATTCGTTTGATATTTCTTTCTTTTCTGTTCAGTCAACATGATATTTTTCGGTTCGAATATTAAAAATTATTGTCTATGCCAAAATCTCGATTCGCTTGTCAGCTATGATTGATGGTTGATAATTTTTATTCCAGTCGTCTCCCCATTCAGGCGTAAGAAAGTTGAAAAAATACATTTGTGTCTGCCAAGGCCTTCGCGAAGGGCACAGAAAGAAAACGAAAAAAATATTACAAAGATTAAAATCGTTCGTAAAACTCTCAGTCTCCGCTTCGATTGCGAAACGTACTGTTAATTTGAAAAAAAAAATAACGATACTCAACTGGCGTCTTCGACGGTTCTATTTACCCGGCCGATACACAGTAGCCACGGATAGCTCTATAATATTATGTATAGGTACGTTACGTGATTTAAATCAACAAACGCAAAAAGAATTTACAAGACAGTTTCAGACATCGCATTTACACACGTCAAAGCACCGAATAACGCGTCAAAAACATATAACCTCGCCCAATCTCGAAAGTTTCGCCTGTGTAGTCGATTATTGTTCTAATACTACATAACATAAAGCATATATTATTGAATTGTTTCATTACAATATATTTTCAAAATAAATTCAGTCTTTGGCGTTTTAAACGTAATTTCATGTGTTTGTATATTATTTGCACAAGATATCGCGGTGTAAAAAACTAGTGTTATAAAAATTTAAGCTACAGAAGAATATTATTTTAATTATTAATTCTATAAAACAAACTACGAAAATCAAAAAAGCCAGTGAAAACAATAATGGATCGCATTATACATGTAAACATAATTGTATATAATAGTATTTAATATATGAAAAGACTGCAACACGACGCATTTGATTATTATTTATACATACAAGCATAATGCGCGTACAAGATTTTCAGATAATCAAATATTATAGTTTATTCTGTCGTATAATAATTTCTAAGACATTTCTATATTGTTGTAGAGTTTTCATTTGTAAAGGCTTAAAAAAAAAATGTATTCGTATTTTTTTGGTACTTTATATAGACCGATATTATAACATACATATATAATATACTCATGAACATATGATACATTCATATGTATTTTATTAAGCCAAAACGATATGTTATTATAATATGAGGTCCCGGTGGAGATAATCTGATAATATGATATAACATTATAGTGTGTCGCCGCTCAATGCCCAACCATTTTATGGACGCGATATAATAATGAAAAAGACGCGCGCGTATTACAGAGAGTAAAGAATAATAATATACACAAAAACCTAATGATTTGACAACTCACAGCTGTCTCCGAATATAATGGTCGTGCATACATGTGTGTTTTGGGTGTGGGGTAAAACAAAATCAAACATATTTTATAAATGAAAACATATACAGCTCATCCCGTGTACCGCCGCACCTGCATATGGGGACAAAAAAGATACATGCGCACAGTACCTACACACGCATTACACATAATATTATTTACAAAGGTGAGCAAGTTAATGAGAATAAATGGCTCAAGTTAAGTTAAAAAAAAAACACATAGTTAGATTTTAATAGTTAATAAATCATAAATTTAGCTCGATAAGATAAAAGTTAATATGGGAAAAAATATTAACCTTAACTCAGTTTAAAAAAAGTTAATCTACTTTTATAAATTAGTATGTAGATCTTTCAAATTTCTTAAATTATAATGAACAATTTTATCATAATGTACAGTGTATATACATATTTTACTTTGATGTGATTAATAAATATTTAGTTAAACAATTATTAATTTTTATATCAAATAGCAATTTAAGGTCATATAATATTAAAACAAAACAATACGAAATTTATAATTTTAATAAAATAATATAAATGTTTGTATTATTATAGTGTTGGATTATTTTTATACAAATATTTACGTTTAAAACCATAAAAATAAAAAACGTTAAAACATTTTAAACTTTATTGATTGTTTTTAAATCAATTGAGAAAAACTAGGTTATTTCAACTGTCAGTTAAACTAGTTAAGTTCGTAAGCTGATTAGAAAATAAACTAACTAATTAAGTAAATGCCCCCTTTTGATTATATAGCGCATATGTACGTCATGTGTATATTACATTGTTTCGGTCGATGAAAACAATATTTTACAGCAACAACAGCATCTTTTAAAAAAAAAATTATTGTTTCTCAAATACATAATAACTAATAATGTGTGTATATCTGTGTGTGCGGTTCACACAAATCGGAGCACACACACTTGTGTGAAGGTTAGGTTAGGTTAGGTTAGATTAACCTAACCTAACCAGCACACACTACGCGCGCGCGTAGGCCGACAAACGTTGATGTCTTATAAACGGATTGAATTAAGTACTTCCTATTACACTTTAAAATATATACTATCGTATTATTATGACAACGATGAAAATCGTAACAGCAAATCATAATGCTATGTATGTAGCAGTACAATACATAACATTTTCGTTGTACAGGTGATTCGCCGAGCACGCGTCCAAGCTTTTTCTTCAGTATTTAAAAATTCCAAAAATTAGAAATTGAATAAATGCATTGTTAAAGGGAGAAACGAGGGTAAGCATACACGGCGAACTACCCCGTATATTATGTCCTACGAAGGAGACGAATATTTTTTTTTCAGCCAATTACATGCAGTATACAATAACGATTCGAAAACAAAAACTTCGATTTTGGATCGACTGTTTCGGTATAGGTATAGTGTGCATATAATATAACGAACGTATACATTGTTCTCGAGATGCGCCTGAAAAATCAGTAGAGATAAAGGTCAAGCGAACAGCCATAAAGAAATGGTGAATGCGTTTTTTATTTGATCGTAAATAAACATTATTAAGTATATATATACGTATAGACACGTTATATTGAATACTTAAATGTTATTTTCATCGAAGATGAATTTATGTAGTCAACATTTTTTTTTTATGTAACTTACTTAGTTATAGTCAATATAAACATCACTAAACATATTTTTCAAAATTGCTTAACACTGCCGCGTCATAGATAAGAAAATGTTACAAAATAAATTGTTGGAAAAAAAGTAAACTTTAATTATAAAATATTATATTTGATATTCCCCAATTTCCCATACTATAATTATTTAACCATACATACCGCCTATATAATATAATTTTGATGTTGTTTATAGTTTATACTTTCCAAACTTACATTTCAATCCTCTAAATTAAATTCATTATTTGTAATTGTCAGACTTAATATTGTTTAATAAAATTTAAATTAAAAAAATACACACGCATAAATATAATATATTGACATTTATTATGTAATAGTTTAAATGCGTATGAATATATTTTTGCATGTCTTTTACACAGTTGTGTGTAAGTCGTTTGAGTCTTATAATGAAGGAGCGTAAATTTAAGGTTAGGTTAATTTTTTTTTCATCATCATTGTCTACTTTTTCTTCATCTTAGTAAATGTATGTAGATAAAAAAAAAATTATACTATATTATTTTACTCTTTAAAAATTATACATGGCAATTAGATGGCTATATTGCAAATCCTATTGATATTAACACAAATATAAACTTTTTATTATGACATTTAAATGGTTCTTATTTGATATAAGTATTATAATATATTATAAATTAATGCGATAACATGCTTGTGTGTAAAATTAATTTATACGGTTTGTGAAAATCATGACTTTATTGTACAGGTTCTTTCAGTTTACTTTGTAACCATGTATAAATCTCATGAGTAAATTTGTATTGAATTTTCAAGCTTTTTGACTAAGGAACAAAAATTATCATCAACGTAGTACCTACTAAAAACACTGCGATATCATACGAAGTACGGTGTATATAATAAAGCTCTCCGTAGATTTGGTTTCGGAAGCCATAGTTTCTCAGAGTTAAAAAATCCAAATTGCTTAAAATTGCATTTTTTTTCTCTAGTTGGTTCTATTTTAGAATATGATTCAGTTATTGGAAATCCTTATCGATCTAGCTCAGTGGTTCCCAACCGGGGGGGGGGGATTTCTGTATTTCTTGGGGGGGGGGGGGAATTTAGTGATGACGAAATAACAAGAAATATTTTATTTATAAAATTAAAAACAATAAATTAGTTTTCGGACGGTCGCCTATTGATAACAATTTTACGAGTATTTTATAATGATTGACCTATGCAGGTAATGTAATATTAAAAGGTACAACATTATTATAATATAATTTAATCATTCTAATCTAATATTTATTCTCATTTCTTTTATTTTTAGAATTATGAAAAAATATATGTCATTAGTTAATAAAAAATAATTGTTTCGTATCATTAAAACAAAAAAAAGGTCTTTTTAATTCTAATATAAGGGGGCATGGGATTTTTGAAAATTTACAAGGGGTGCGTAGAATAAAAAAGGTTAGGAACCACTGATCTAGCTAGTTGCATACAGTCAACTTGTATTGTTATTAATATCAATTAATTATGTAGGTACATTCTACAATAATATTAGCTAATAATATATAATATATTGTATATACGTCTTGTATGCACTATTGTACATAATTTGTATTAATTTTTAACGTTTTTACAAATATTATTTTTACATAATTTTAAGTCGTTGAAAAACAACATTTTTCTAAAAATTTAAATATTTATAACTTATAACTAATAAAGTAATAAATTACTTGTTCGAAATTTGATTTTTATAAGTCGAAATATTCTTAATAATTTTCTGCCTATTCTGGTACGGAATTTGAAATTAAAAATTTATTTTATCATCTAAAAGAGTAAAAAACATAAAAAATATAGTTTTTTTTCCAAAAATGTTGTATTAAAAATTATGTAAAAGAAATATTTTCAAAAAAGTTAGTGTTTTCTGAAATAATGAGTATCTTACGTTAAATGCGTCACCCCGAGTACATTCTTTAGGCATTAAGTACAGAAATGTTATTTAATCGACGAAAGGACGTAATAATTAATTACAATATAACTGTTGATTGGTCAGGCCGTCTAATCGTTTCATATAATATTTTATGTCGATTGTTACATAATTACTTATTCTTTCATAAGATAGGTCAGGCCCATTGCAGAACCTTTCGGGACTAGGAACAAATTAATTTTGGGTGCCCTAAATCATCATGGCACGATATGATAAAAAAAAAAAACAAAAATGTACAGAATATTAACAAATTTTATCAAGTTCATTGAAATTCATGATATCGGTATAATATACGTACATGAAGTTAGCCCATCGACTTAATGCAAAAAATTTGAAAATAATTACAGATAATTGTAAATAATTGTAAATTTATAAACATCCCCTTCAGCCGTCAAATCAGAAGAAGTCAGTTTCGGGGGTCCAAGTTCACGTAGCCCCTCGCAATTTGTTTGATCACTTTCGGACAAATTGTAAACAATTGTAAATAATTGTAAATTTAATCCCTAAATTTGTAAATCATCAGAAAACTCAGAAATCAAAAAACAAAATCGGGAAGTGGGCAAATTCACGCAGCTCTCGACTTTGGCCGATCGACTCCGGAAAAATTGTAAACAATTACAAATTATAATTGTAAATACAATTTAAACATTTATAAAACACCAAGCTGGCCTGATTAATTTCTTACTTAAGAGTTGTGATATTTCTTGTTATTGTACTGTGATCACCTTCAGCTGTAATCATTTATATAAAAGTACAATTAACTGGTTTAAAAACATAATTTATTTGTTTTAATTATGAGAAATATCAAAATGAAAAATAATGATTGTTAAAAAATGTACTTGTATGTGTTAAATAAAAAATAAAATATTACTGTAAAATAGCTTATTAAAAATATTACTTTTTGATATAAACCAATAAATGTGAATTAACTTTTATCTGTTCTGGTTTCTTACATCTGACGATTTTTTTTTTTAACCAAATCGTTATGAATTTCCCAAACAGTATTAGTTTCAAAACGGCGTACATGACTTATATAATGTTCATTCGTACAACTGACGGATCCATTTAATAAGAAAAAGTACAAATGAATTAAATTACATAATTTAATTATAAATAATTACGTACCTCTCATTGTTGACACTCAGTTCTATAGGAAAGTGAGCCATAGTAATATTTTTGGTTTATACAACTTGATCCATTTCAATAATTCTATGATTGTCCGATATTTTATTTGCCGAAACTATTCCATTATATGATGGTTGACGACAGTTATAGGTTCTCTTTTCTGAATATGTTTTTAGCAATTCTTCAAAAAGTGATATATTCTGAAGTTTTTGTCTATCTAATATAATTGTACTACAATATTTGTAATTATTTGCGTTTTCACAATTTTTGTTAGAACATTTTATATGATCCTTAGCTGAAGAAAATTCTTTAAGTATTTTAAATTAAGTATTAATTATTATAATAATTCTTTTTCTTGGTAGTTTTCGGCCATTAAGACTATACTGACAAACATATGCTATGCCATTTTTCTATGTCTATCGCTAAGACTCTCCACTCTGCGTCCGGTACAATTTACTTCACATATTTCATCACCTGGTCCTCCCATCTTAAATCTTGGTCGTCCTATTGGTCTTTTCCTACTGGAGTGTCACATTGTACTAAATATATAAGTGATCAGACTTTTCGCTATGCGTGACCAGCCCATAAGAGCCGCCTCTTTCTTATTTCATCTACAATGTTTGATTTTTAGTACATCTATTTAATCTCCGTATTATTTCTGATCCTTCATTCTCCTGTATTCGCATCTATGCATGGTCCAAAGATGGATCTAAGAATTTTTCTTTCAAATATTAGCAGGCTATTCTGTTGTGCTGTGTGGAGCATCCATGTGTGTAATATTATTACAAACTACAGAAATGAAATAAAATTGTTTTATAAAGAAAGAAGATTTGAACACTAACGGGTCCTTATGGATAACGCCGAGTAATCCTAATCATTAGTATTATTATCGACACTAGTTTATCTAGAATTTTTTAAGGGCCCTTGAATTATCCTTAAATGGGGCTCGGGGCAAACGGCCTTAAGATAGGTCATAGGTATACAAATGTATACCTATATAGTATACAACTATGTATACTGTATACCTTTGTATACAAATTATGGTTTCTATAATATATTTTAACTTTTATGCATCTGCTGTCGGAGGGTTTGTAAATTTAATGGCAGATCAATAACTAGTATAAGACGTAGAAAAAAATAGGGGTGCCAAAGTACACCCTGCCATATCGCAAATAGTGCCCATGATTATTTAATCGATGGTAATGAAGTCATATATAATATGATCAATCAATATTATATACAATAGGTACAGAAATACCTATTGGAATATAACGCATTGGTTATAATCATATAATAATAATGTAGATCATAAAATGAAATAATTCCGTAAGAGTTCAAACGTACCATATAAATTATAAAATAGTAATATCATAACAGTACTACTTAATTTTAGAAAAAAAAATGCTTTTCAGGTATAACTTAATAACGGACAATTTAAATGTATTGTTGTTATTTTAAAATTATTATTATTTATTCATTTTTAATAATTAATTTTTTCCTGAATCTCAAATATTTCCACACAAATACTCAATGCTTATTATGTATATACTTATATAATATGCAATAATATTGATGTTGGATGTTTAATATAATCATTTCGAAATGTTTTGATACTTTTGAGTGAATGCCCATGATTTATTTTCAAAAGAATTTATTATACTTACTCCGTAAATGTTTCAAGTCCGTCACCTAAACTGATCAATAAAAAAATTCCGTATGTAATTGCATTATAGAAAGAGCTTTCGAAAAGAAAATCTAATGTATTTCAATCGTTTCTTAATAACAAAATAAATTGATTTTCAATGTAAAACCAACGAAAAAAACGACACTATCATCATATTAAAAAAAAAAAAAAAAAATGGAACAAAACTTTGAATAGTACCTAGAAAAAATATATTGGTAATAGATTGGCATACTTCTCAAACGTGTCGTAACTTGTAAGTCGTAACACTGCCAAAATATTTTGTGACGAGCAGGTGTAACAGAGGCAACAGCGGCGAGTAACCGAATCATAAAAATACCTATAGATACCGGAGCTGGAATTGATGATATCTGACATTACGACCGCAACAATGATGATGACAATAATAATAAAAAAAAGAAAAAAGGAAAAAAAAACAGTTGTAATATAATATAATATTAATATATGCGTATATAATAATAAATAATGATTCGAGCGGTCGGGTCTATTTTAAATCGCCTATGGTATAATATAGGTTGACCTGATTGAATGTGCCCGTCGGACCGTGTGTAAAAAACCTTATAAATTTATCCCACTCGGACACACACACACACACACACACACAATAATAGGAGAAAAAACTTCACGTTCGTCTCTGCAAGGCCGAGAGAACGAAAGTCACGAGGTTCGTCTTTTTGTTTTTTATTTCTTCACCGCAACTGGTGTCAATTGTCGTCGCAATAACGATAACTGGCCGCTTCAAGTGACACGACCAGCTCATCGTAACATTTTCGCGCAAAGTTATTATACCTCTACTTACCATAATACACGCGCAGTCGTTATTACGACAACCGGAGGTTGGGTTAGGTGTATGATTACTTTTTTTAGAGCTTTCCCTTCGTTTTTTTTATTATTATCGTCTTAGCAATCGACCTCTCCGCGCTGTTATTCTATTGGCACATTAATACCATTATCGTTTATCGCTATTGAGCGATTACGACCGCCACACCACCACACGTGATGTCCGCGTACACTATGCGCGATCGCGCATTGACATGCCGTCCGTCTCCCGAATAAGACGTGTGTGTGTGTGTGTGTATACCTCCATTGCACACACAAGTACGCAAAACGCCGTAAATTATTATCGTCATTGTTTTTTTTTTTTTTTTTTAAAAAAAAAAACGGTCTATTATTATTTATGATTATTATTATCGTTTATTATCTCTTCTGTGTATAATAAAACGAACGTTTTTCGTCTCTTTGTCCGTTCGACCGGTTTGTGGCCGTTCCGTGCGCCGCAGCTCGAGGGGAGGGAATCTTGCGACTCAATCAGAGTGGCGTCGGCCGATTGTGTCCGAAATACGATTGTCTTTTTCGTTAGTATCGCGTTCGGGTTTTTTTTTTCGCTCGAAGTCCGCAGGTATTATAGCAATAATAATTAAACGAGATCCGTTCTCGGGAGCCGGGCGCACAAGAGAGAGAGAGAGAGAGAAACGACAGACGTTCAGAAAAGAATTCGTCCTCCGACCTCGGGGCCCGGTTTTCGCTCGAATGACAATAATGCGGCTCCGACTTACGCGCGCGAGTGTGTGCGTGTGTGTAGTACGTGTTTTCGGGGAATGCCGCAGCGATGGAAAAAAAAAAAAATAAACGAATTAAAGAAAAAACCGTCGTAGCGTTCGGAACGATATAATACAACAATAATATATTATGTAGTACGTACTGGCGATCAAGTCGCAACTCCGTGCGCGCACGGTAGCCCCCGCAGACTCCGTCCGTGAGCCGTGTGCTCGGACGGTACGAATTCGAAAATAATTGCGCTCGACGGCGTGTCGCGATAATTTATCGACTGCCCGAAGTTTCTGTGCGTTCGTCGGGACGTCGGAAAACCACGCGGGTCTATAGCGTTTTTGTATTATAAAAGGTGTCTCGTACCTAATTTAGTGCTATGCGGTGCCGCGGCCGGAATTTTTTTTCGGGAAGGGGGGGGGGAGGCTAAAATATTTGCTAGGGGTAGGGCACTACCGGATTTTTTCAATAGTAGGTAAGTTGGTTAATGTCATCATATTTATGAATATTGAATTCAAAAACTCTCATAATATTTTCTTCGCTTTGCCACCAGTGAAGTTGTAACATTACATTTTTATTCTTTGTCGTCAATTTAAGCTTGTGGTTTTTTTTTTTTTTTTTTTTAAAAAGGATATTTCAATATCTATAACTTTTTTCCTTTTATTTTCAATTTACTCATGTAGATAAAAACTATAGGTATAAATGAAGTTCATTAAATAATTGTAAAAATAACTAAAAATACAGATCTTAATAACTTTGATAATAATAATACAAAAAAATAAACAAATAAATAAATAGGTAATTAAACAATTGTTTATAATTTAAAATCTAATCTTCTTTCTTTTTTTGAAGCGAACATATTAATTATTACTTCAGAATTAATATGTATATCTCTATGAATATTCATCGGCGTTAAACCATTTAGTCTTGTCTCACCTGTAGAATTCCTTAAAAAGACTTTATTCTTTTTAAAGTAGAAATTTCTTTCGACTGATACAGTTGATATTGGTAATATAGATAGTATTTTTAAGAAAACATTTATATTTGGAAACAATTCTTCTGGACACTTTGGTATTGTATCCAAGGGATTTTTTAAAATACAATTTTTTTCATTGGACCATTATTCTTTCCAAAATTCAAATTCATTTTCAAGTAATTTGTAGTTTCCTATAACCAAATCTTCTTCATAAAAAATAATTGCTGGTTTTTAGTCATTAAAAGATGAATTTTTATTTTTATTGGGTAGTATACACGATAATGAAATAATAATACTATAATTTGTTTGGATTGTTCATTGAATGATGCAAGTATATCATCTAAATATACATAAAAAATTGATTGCCTGTAATAAGAAGCGTAGTCATTATTGTGTACTTGATAATTTTCTCGGTGCTTTTGAGTACCTACAATTCTTGATATAATCGGAATTACTCCAACGGATTTATCAACTTTACAAGCTTGATTTCACATCACGATCACTTTGTCATTATCATTTATCACTAAAAAGCTCAGCTGCTGGCTGCGACTGTGATATTGTTATCATTATAATAATCGGTTAGTTATACTCAGTATACTCAGTATAAGATCTATGGTTATAATATCACGGTTATCATATTTATGTAGCGCTTGTTGTAATTTCTAGAACTCAGTTTAATAGTTATCTTATCACAATAATAAAACGTTGTACAATACTGAATAGATAATACTACAATCATGGTAGAATGTAGATCAGTGGTTCTTAACCGGTGTTCCGCGGAACACATGTATTCCATGGACTTGGAATAAGTGTTCCATAAAAATTTTGAAATCAGTGGTAAACAAAAATTAAATCATTAAATATACCAAGTATTCTATTTAAAATTGTGAATTTTTTTTTAATACACAATCTGTACCAACAGACACAGTAAGAGTATGAGCTGTATAAAGAAAAAAACCACTAAAAGAAAACCTGAACGACTTAATTGAAGAAGACACCCCGCATTGATGACAATTTCGTCTTTTATTTATTTATTCTTATTTTATTATTATTATTATTTTTTTTTTTTTTGTTTAAGGATTGTTATCTATAACAGATCTCTGCCGCACCATTTGAGTTTAAGGTGGCGAGGAGGGTTTCCAGGGATGGCTAATATTGTTAATTTTTAATAAGTGGATTTGGATAAGTATTAAGGCATAGATTAAACCATTTATAGTTACTTTTGGTCTCTTTATTTATGGTTTTCATGTGTAGGTATTTATTTAAGGTGTTATTCAATATATATAGTGAGGAATTGGTAATTTTTCTCAGTGTGATATTTTGAACATTTCTGTAATTTATTTAAGAAGTTTTTTTTTAATTGTATTTGTTAATTGAATTATTTTTTGGTGAATAATATGTTTTGTGCTATATATTATGCATTGATAAATATATTATAAAATTTAAAAACATGTATAAATACCGTTTTTCTTATAGCCATATTTTGCAAAAATCTTAAAAATGTGTCAAGTGTTTCATCATTCGAAAAAGGTTAAGAACCACTGATGTAGATACAAGAAACGAGTAACGATTCATGCCAATAACAGACGAATATATAAATTCCAATTTGATATTTCGGAGGGGGGGGGCTTAAGTGTTTAAGCCCCCCCCCCAAATACAGCACTGGTGCTTTGCATGATCCGGTTTATATGAGTTCGGTCCAAGCTGAACCGGACCATGGTCCAGACTAGTCTGGTTGCATCTGACTTGTATATCTTACAGGAGTCTGTCCGAATTGCATGTCGTGAAGAAGTTTATTTATCATGTACTTATGTACTTATATACGGTATTATAAGTATCTTTATTTGTATTATTATTATATGAAAAAAAAACGTAATAAATATCATTTAAGAAATAATTGAAATTATGACTAAAAAAGATAAACTTTTGTATTTTTTATGAATAAATAAAAATGTTGAGTGATTTATTTTGCGTTTTTTGAAAAATTAGACGTTTGTCAAAAAGGTCGGCAAGTGGGTACCACTTTGCTGTACTGTAGACATCAAGTGGGTCATTGTAATGAAAAATTAGAAAAGTTAAAAAAAAATTTAAGTCAAGCACGTAAGTGCCTACATAAGTTGTGACATGCAATTCGGATGTTCCAATTTACGTTTATTTTTTTGGCACGCAATTCGGATGCACCGACTGGTCCGGTCCTAACATATTAAAATATGTTTTGTCGGCTCGTCAATGTAGTCCGGTTCAATACTATTTAAAAGTAATTCGGTCTAGCCCCGTTTCAAATATATTATTTTTGGTTTGGTTTAATCTGGACCGATACGGTCAAGCGGTAACGGTCCTCGTGATCTATTAAAATCATTGTTTTTGCAATATGCATAAAATTAAATAAAAAACACTAACGACAGGCAATCGTGTTATAAATATTTATATTTATATGATTTTACTATACTGAATAACCATCATAATAATGGTCCGGTCCGGACTACTACAAACAGAGCCATACAGTCCGATCCAAATTTTTTTCAGATCGGTCCGTGAGTCCGGTCCTAGTCTACTTAATTAAATTTAATTAAATTATCAGTCTAGTCTAATCTAAAAAAAATGTAGCCGTCGGTTTGGTCTGACTTCGGTCCTTTGTTAAAATTTTAAGTCCCTAAAATAACGGAACACGCAGAGCATTAGTACCTGTATATAATAATGTATAGTACGATGATGTTCGACGTACATTTTACATGCTTTAAAATATGATGCGACTGTAGGTACCGCTACGTAATATACGGAAAAATCCTTTTGATACATTCAAAACTATATTATCCTGCACAGCGTTTGTGTAAACGTGTTCTCGTCGTATATATAGTTTAAACTTCGAAGTACCTATCGCAACACTAGATACGTTTTTTAAATGTTTGTTTCTACAATTTTTCAAAACGGCGAATTCCGAGGATTTTATAATTTATTATCACTACTTATACCAACCAGTTTTTTTTCCGCAAATATTAAATATTGAGCGAACAATATATTATATTATATAAACCATAGTTTAGACGAGCAAAATAGACTCCACATTTTTTTGAGTTGGTTTTACTGCGTCTTTAGAAACTATTTTTTTTAGCTATCATTCATTTTTCTTCGAAATCCATAACTTTGCCCGTATCAAACATTCCTATAAATGTTATTGTTTGTTATAAAAATGTTTATGTTTTTTCCGTTGTGATTACAAAATGCTTTAGTAGTGTTCTTACTAATAAAAAAACAAGTAAACACGTAAATGTCTATCTTTTAAATTCTATATAAAACAATATGAAAAGTTAATATTAAAATATAGTGATTGTTAAAGACCTGCGGCTTTGCGGAATCCAAAATTTGAATTTTTTCATATTCAACTCCAGTACTTATTACGCAATAATTCTAACAGATTAAATTATCAATATTTTTTATGCTATTTTGTATTATAAATTTTAATACTTATATAACTATACCTAAAAATTAAAAATTTCAAAATTAAAAAAAAAAAAATAAAATAATTATACTTGTACTATTTTTTTCATTGGATTTGACTTTTTTTTTTATTTTTTTAACTTTCTTTTAAAAACAAATAATCTATAATTAATTTATTACAATAAGCATGTATGTATGCATGTATATATATATGACATGAGACACGTGAGAAAAGTAGCCACCCAATGACAACACTTTACTTGGAGATTTAGTTAGTTTTGAATATAAATTTTAATTATATTTGAATTTTGCGTTTTTAAAAATAAATAATAAACATTATCGTTGTTACTGTTATTGATTGTATTGAAATTTAATAATAAAACGTTTAGTTTATAAATTAAATATGTTATCGAAAATAACTAAAAATATTAATATAGTTATACCTATAGTAACTCAAATAAAACTCAAGACGCCTCGGGTCCGAGATCACGAGACTATAATCTATATTATTATAGTCTATAATACCTAATACTATATAATGGAAGCATATAACTCGTATAGTCAACGGTTCATCGTCGTTCATGATAATATTATAGTTATTTATATATGTATACCGTGTGAGCCGTCGGGTGCTCTCATTCTATACCATCTATAAGTTCCCCGGTTAATTTCGTTCTGTACCCACATAATTATTTTGTTTTAACACTTACCTCGTTAAAACGGACACGTCCACCGCGTATAGTATTCTGTCCGTTATTTACATGAAAACTATTAGACGACCAGCAAAAGGAAAAATTTAAAAAAATAACAATAATAATAACGAAACCAGTTAATTAAATCACCGGTCTAAACTTTAATATGGGTATCAGTGTGATGAGGATGACCCTATATTAAATATATACATAATAAGAGTATGTAGGTACACACACGAACGTTTCTTGAGAAGATGGATGAGAAGGTGTCCCAAATACCTCACGTTTCGTGTAACGCAGGCTTTTACGGGACATGGGTGCTTCTCCCAACATACCACTCAGTCCTTCTACGACATGGTTAAGAGCATATTAAGCTGCAAGGAACAGGACGAGAGGATAGCTGAGGCTGAAGGAAGAGCTAGATTATGGATAGCCGCTCCGATCGACTGAGCCCTCACCCATAGATGTATGCGACAGTGGACCAGTAAAAGACTGGTGGGCTATCCAAAAATTAATTTTTATTTATTTATTATTTATATTTATCTTAATTTGTAAAGTGATGCACCCAATATTATATGTATACTATGTGTATTGTTTGTGTTAGTATTAGTGTATTATAAACATTAATAAACGATGGCAGTAGAGGAGAAGTATTATTCATACAGAGCCTCCTTTACTGTCGGCTCAAACAGGAGCAAAATAAAAGGTACACATACGAACAATATTCCGGACCGGATGTTGCTGTATTATTGTCCTTGTCCAGTTATCTAATTATTGTTTTATTAGTGAAACATATAATAATGACAAGTGCTCGTATATAACCAAATACTATGCATATTACCAATAAAATATGTCCCGAAGTCATATGTCGGCAAAGAATTTCTTGCGACCGGAATTCTCTAGGTGGGAATTACCCATTTACTACCAAATCAGAAATAAATCATTAAACCGGAGCAATATTACATAACAATTATTGAACAGCATTGTATCAACAAAGGCGTTCAGAGAACAGTTGCGATGAACTCGGACTTATATATTTTGGTAGATAATATCAACGTTAATAGTATGAGTTATTCATTTATTATAATTTCTAATACTTTGAATCATGTGATCATTGAATGGTTAACAGATAAATGGCATGTCATAAATGTGACTAAAACATAAAGTACAATATAAATAGAAAAAAAAGAAAACGAAGATGAAAACTGTGAATGGCAGAGACTATAGAGAGTATGATTTACAAAAATCTGCGAATTGTAAACAATAATTTACAAATGTATAATATATATTATTTAAAAAGCTTTGCTATTTTTATAATTATTATTATATATTAGGTATGCAAAGATAATATTGAATAATATTAGATTTATATAATACCTACTTATCATTTATAAGTCCTTCACCTAGGTGATATATATTAGGTGATTCATTGAGCATGCTCACGTCCATTTTTCCTTTAATAATGAGTTTATTTAAATTCTAATTTTTATATATTTAAAAATGTTGTTTTTCTTATATCTGTATTATTTAATTTTGAAAAATTATTGAAGTAACACGCCATAAAGAATGGCAACAATATTGAGCCACAATTATTTTAAATTTACTCAAAATATTAATATTTTACGCGTTTTATAAAAATGTAGGGTTACCACATTATATTCCGAGTGATCTGTTTAACGTAAGACACTGATTATTTCAAAAACTATTATCATTTTTTAAAACATTTTTTTCACATTATTTTAAGATGCTCAAAACCAATTTTTCCAAAAAATAAAATTTTTTATTGTCATTATTTTTTAACTCCTTATTCTAAAGCAGAATATTTTTTAAAGAACTTCAATTTATAAAAATATATACATAATATTTTTCCAAGTGTTGTTTTTACTCGAAATCGTGTAATAATAATATTTTCAAAAACATTTAGTTTTTATGATATAGTTTTTGAAATTCGCCTAGTTTCTTGCATTCGATGGATCGAAAAAGACTTATGAATATTTTAAAAGTTGAATTGCTAATTTTTCATTAAGTATTCATATAGTTTGATGTAAGTTTTTAAATTTGGTACGATGGGCGTATCCGTTTGTGGTTGTTGACGGACCTAAACGACTTTAGTGCGTGCGACGCATTGTCGACCTCACACAATGTCTATCCGACCGGAATTGGCGTCACCCGAAATTCTAATGCGCGTGCAACGATACGCATATTATACGACACACGCATTTCGACGCCACCGAGTTTTCAACGTGAATCACTTACACACACGAGTTCCAGCAGACAACAAAGAATATAATTTATATATATATATATATAATATTATTTATGAACAGTTGTTAAACAATGATACAATGGATCTGACAGAGAGGGTTGGCAGCTGTACTCGTAGTTTGGTGTTTTTTGATATAAACTCAACAGCTCTGGCCGAAAGAACGGGTTTTTAATGTATTTTTCGCCTTTAGAATCGATCTTTGTTTCCACGTCGATGACCTCAACCTAAATCTACCGTGTGCCAAATCCCCCGTTTATCATCCGTCAGACGAGATTTATGTGCAATCCTTGCCAAAAAAAAAAAAAAGTAATAATAAAACCGAAAGTTATTTGTTTTCTCGCGTTTTTAGATAACTGACTTCGACACGATCTATATAAACATAATATGCGTGCCGTACGTTTTGTTAAGTTAGTACTTAGTAATCGTTCAATTCAGGAGCGGCTCCAGAGACTTGGTTGAGGGAGGGGGGCTAAGTTATAATTTTTATAAAACCTTATAACAAAAAGAAAACAACAAATTTTACAACACTAATTCAAATCGTCTATTTTTAAAATTCTTAAAAATATCCGTAGTCCGTACAGAAATGTGTGCTATGCAATTAATGTTTTAAAATGGCGATACACCAAGCAGTTTTTTAGATTTTTCCGGGAACAGAGGAGTTTTGTAAGAATCAAAATATAGGTTAGGCATCACAGTTTAATTCAGCAAAATATGACGATGTAGGAGAATGGTTGGTGTGTATTTTTAGACATTGTTTTTTTAATCCGCAGGAAGTGGAAGAATGTTTATCAGAATATTTTCTGGTAGACAAACCTGAAAATTCAGACAGAATTTCATGGTCATTTAATAGAGAATTATATCAAATGATAGTATTTTTCCACTAAAAACGTGGGCGTAGCAATTTTCATATGATAGAATACATACGATGACAAACGCTTACGAGTTTTCATTCGGGTTTTAATTAAAATTTTTATTGCCAACATTCACATATTTTTAAAATTTTCGAAATTTTCGAAATTCTCAAACTTTTTAAACTAAATACATCAAAATAAAAATCATAAACAGTAAAAAAACGAAAATTGGTAAAAAAAAAATTGGATAAACGAAAACATTTGAAATTATATCTATAAGAAACATGATTAATCAATATGATTATGTTAAATATTTGGGTTTCCGAAATGAACCACATAAAATATAAAATATTTTTTTTACAATTATTTATTGATGAAATGTATTATACTATTTTTTTAAGACATCATCAGATTGTTTATATATTAATACATAAAATATTATAACATAATATTTTATTTTATTAATTTATCAATAATATATATTATTTATATATTTATTATAAAAATAATAATAAATATTAACACTCAATTCATAGTATATCATATTCTAATAATAACAGATAAACAATTATTGAAGGAACTAACATCAGAATTTTTTTTTACCGCGTAGGAACTATCATATGCAGCTTATTTTACTATCTAAAAACTTACATAAGAGATTCTTTCCATAATGTAAGAACTAAAAGATAATTTTTACCTGTTAGGTATTGTGTAGGGGCAGTGATATACTCTTCCGGGTGGTGAAGATTGTGTTTACTGAAAGGAAATAAATAAACTCTCCTAAATCAACATTTTGCTTACTTGATGTATCATTTTCTCCAATAATGTAATGGGCTTCAACTTTAATAACAACCAACGCTTGTGAATCGTTTCATTCCAATTTTAATTTATATTTTTCTTGTACTCGTCCATCTCTATTTATATTTACTAATGGCTAACACTTTAAAAGATTTTCAAAGTGTACATAAAATTTAAAAGTTACGATAAATATAATAAAGTAAGTAAAAACTCTCATACTAAAAATAAAGAAAAAATTTATAAGATTCATTCAATATGAATTCAAAATGTTCCGATACAATTGAAATAATTAACACAAAATTAATAATGAACAATTTTATTTAACTATGTATTATAACATTTATATTAACAATTTGTGTTTCAAAAAAAAGTGGGTAATAACATTAAATATACTTGTGTTCGACAAAAGGAACATCTTAAAGGTAATGTAACAAAAATTCGACCAGAACAAAAATTTGGAAATATTAACAACATTTTTATAATCCTGATTCAATGTCCTAGATTCTTCGTATACTTGTGTTCGGCGAAAGGAACATTGTAAAAAGGTAGTGTAACAACAAATTCGACCAAAACAAAAATTTAGAAATATTAACATTTTCATAATCCTGATTCAATGTCCTAGATTCCTCGCATTCACGTCGTCGATCCATTGCTAAAGCAGTTGGATGTTTGGTTTGTTGATAGTTTTGATTCGAATAGGAAACTAGCCCTGCCTGCAGAGATTCGACACACAGTAGTGAACTAGAAATCTGTTTGACCAGAAACCCCGTCCACAACCAAATCTCTTCGGTCGATTTGGCCAAACGAACAGTGGACCAAGTGATTCATCAGGCCTCCTGGATGGCAACGGGCGCCTGCAGTACTTGTCTAATGGTTGAGAGAGAATCTATCCCGTCCAGCTATAGTCGATAAGCGTAATGAATTATCTGCAAAATCTGATACGATGTACGTATTCATGGGTAATAATTAATAACAAAATAATAATTAATATAAATAATAAATTATTTTATATTGCTTACCTATCTAGAAACGACACATTTAAATTTTGGGAAAGGAAATTAAGCCTTCTTTTAAAATTTAACTAATGAATAATGTTGATATGTAAAAAAAACAATTATATCACGTTTAAATGATAATAATTGTTTTTTTTATAGAAAGTTTTTACCCTATCTGTCCAGAAGTAGATAATCAGCACGTTTATGGAAAATCAATGCAAATCAGAAAAAAACGTAATAAATCAATTTTGTAGCGTGGTATAGGAAATTAAATTTAACTGGCAAACTTGTTACTATAAGCAGTTGCTATTGATAAGACCCTGGTATAATTAAATTGGCTAAGCATAACACACGTCAGTGTATGGTGTTTCGAA